>JBBPBR010002319.1:0-12076 GCA_037974775.1 Cicer pinnatifidum | reverse complement strand
TGTCATTGGATGAACATTTAGGTCATTTTCGTCATCCCTAGTCTTATTCTTGTCCAATTAGGGTTTTAAGCAATCTTGTGCATCCAATATGTGTGTTTGTGTCATTGGATGAACATTTAGGTCATTTTCGTCCTCCCTAGCCTTATTCTTGTCTAATTAGGGTTTTTATGCAATCTTGTCCATCCAATAGGTGTGTTTGTGTCATTGGAGGAACATTTAGGTCATTTTCGTCCTCCCTAGGCTTATTCTTGTCCAATTAGGGTTTTTAACCAATCTTGTGCATCCAATAAGTTCATTTGTGTCATTGGATGAACATCTAGGTCATTTACGTCCTCCCTAGGCTTATTCTTGTCCAATTAGGGTTTTTAACCAATCTTGTGCATCCAATAAGTTCATTTGTGTCATTGGATGAACATTTAGGTCATTTTCGTCCTCCCTAGGCTTGTTCTTGTCCAATTAGGGTTTTTATGCAATCTTGTGCATCCTATAGGTGTGTTTGTGTCATTGGACGAACATTTAAGTCATTTTCGTCCTCCCTAGGCTTATTCTTGCCCAATTAGGGTTTTTATGCAATCCTGTGCATCCAATAGGTGTGTTTGTGTCATTGGACGAACATTTAGGTCATTTTCGTCCTCCTAAGGCTTATTCTTGTCCAATTAGGGTTTTTAACCAATCTTGTGCATCCAATAAGTTCATTTGTGTCATTGGATGAACATTTAGGTCATTTTCGTCCTCCCTAGGCTTATTCTTGTCCAATTAGGGTTTTTAACCAATCTTGTGCATCCAATATGTTCATTTGTGTCATTGGATGAACATTTAGGTCCTTTTTGTCCTCCCTAGTCTTATTCTTGTCCAATTAGGGTTTTTATGCAATCTTGTGCATCCAATAGGTGTGTTTGTGTCATTGGATGAACATTTAGGTCATTTTCGTTCTCCCTATGCTTATTCTTGTCCAATTAGGGTTTTTAACCAATCTTGTGCATACAATAAGTTCATTTGTGTCATTGGATGAACATTTAGGTCATTTTCGTCCTCCCTAGTCTTATTCTTGTCCAATTAGGGTTTTTATGCAATCTTGTGCATCCAATAGGTGTGTTTGTGTCATTGGAGGAACATTTAGGTCATTTTCGTCCTCCCTAGGCTTATTCTTGTCCGATTCGGGTTTTTAACCAATCTTGTGCATTCAATAAGTTCATTTGTGTCATTGGATGAACATTTTGGTCATTTTCGTCCTCCCTAGTCTTATTCTTGTCCAATTAGGGTTTTAAGCAATCTTGTGCATCCAATATGTGGGTTTGTGTCATTGGATGAACGTTTAGGTCATTTTCGTCCTCCCTAGGCTTATTCTTGTCCGATTAGGGTTTTTAACCAATCTTGTGCATTCAATAAGTTCCTTTGTGTAATTGGATGAACATTTAGGTCATTTTCGTCCTCCCTAGTCTTATTCTTGTCCAATTAGGGTTTTTATGCAATCTTGTGCATCCAATAGGTGTGTTTGTGTCATTGGAGGAACATTTAGGTCATTTTCGTCCTCCCTAGTCTTATTCTTGTCCAATTAGGGTTTTTAACCAATCTTGTGCATCCAATAAGTTAATTTGTGTCATTGGATGAACATTTAGGTCATTTTCGTCCTCCCTAGTCTTATTCTTGTCCAATTAGGGTTTTTATGCAATCTTGTGCATCCAATAGGTGTGTTTGTGTCATTGGAGGAACATTTAGGTCATTTTCGTACTCCCTAGTCTTATTCTTGTCCAATTAGGGTTTTTATGCAATCTTGTGCATCCAATAGGTGTGTTTGTGTCATTGGAGGAACATTTAGGTCATTTTCGTCCTCCCTAGTCTTATTCTTGTCCAATTAGGGTTTTTATGCAATCTTGTGCATCCAATAGGTGTGTTTGTGTCATTGGACGAACATTTAGGTCATTTTCGTCCTCCCTAGGCTTATTCTTGTCCAATTAGGGTTTTTAACCAATCTTGTGCATCCAATAAGTTCATTTGTGTCATTGGATGAACATTTAGGTAATTTTCGTCGTCCTTAGTCTTATTCTTGTCGAATTAGGTTTTTATGCAATCTTGTGCATCCAATAGGTGTGTTTGTGTCATTGGAGGAACATTTAGGTCATTTTCGTCCTCCCTAGTCTTATTCTTGTCCAATTAGGGTTTTTATGCAATCTTGTGCATCCAATAGGTGTGTTTGTGTCATTGGAGGAACATTGAGGTCATTTTCGTCCTCCCTAGTCTTATTCTTGTCGAATTAGGGTTTTTATGCAATGTTGTGCATCCAAAAGGTGTGTTTCTGTCATTGGAGGAACATTTAGGTCATTTTCGTCCTCCCTAGTCTTATTCTTGTCCAATTAGGGTTTTTATGCAATCTTGTGCATCCAATAGGTGTGTTTGTGTCATTGGAGGAACATTTAGGTCATTTTCGTCCTCCCTAGTCTTATTCTTGTCCAATTAGGGTTTTTATGCAATCTTGTGCATCCAATAGGTGTGTTTGTGTCATTGGACGAACATTTAGGTCATTTTCATCCTCCCTAGGCTTATCCTTGTCCAAGTAGGGTTTTTAACCAATCTTGTGCATCCAATAAGTTCATTTGTGTCATTGGATGAACATTTAGGTCATTTTCGACATCCCTAGTCTTATTCTTGTCCAATTAGGGTTTTAAGCAATCTTGTGCATCCAATATGTGTGTTTGTGTCATTGGAGGAACATTTAGGTCATTTTCGTCCTCCCTAGTCTTATTCTTGTCCAATTAGGGTTTTTATGCAATCTTGTGCATCCAATAGGTGTGTTTGTGTCATTGGACGAACATTTCGGTCATTTTCGTCCTCCCTAGGCTTATTCTTGTCCGATTAGGGTTTTAAACCAATCTTGTGCATTCAATAAGTTCATTTGTGTCATTGGATGAACATTTAGGTCATTTTCGTCCTCCCTAGTCTTATTCTTGTCCAATTAGGGTTTTTATGCAATCTTGTGCATCCAATAGGTGTGTTTGTGTCATTGGACGAACATTTAGGTCATTTTCGTCCTCCCTAGGCTTATTCTTGTCCGATTAGGGTTTTTAACCAATCTTGTGCTTTCAATAAGTTCATTTGTGTCATTGGATGAACATTTAGGTCATTTACGTCCTCCCTAGTCTTATTCTTGTCCAATTAGGGTTTTAAGCAATCTTGTGCATTCAATATGTGGGTTTGTGTCATTGGATGAACGTTTAGGTCATTTTCGTCCTCCCTATGCTTATTCTTGTCCAATTAGGGTTTTTAACCAATCTTGTGCATCCAATAAGTTCATTTGTGTCATTGGATGAACATTTAGGTCATTTTCGTCCTCCCTAGTCTTATTCTTGTCCAATTAGGGTTTTTATGCAATCTTGTGCATCTAATAGGTGTGTTTGTGTCATTGGACGAACATTTAGGTCATTTTCGTCCTCCCTAGTCTTATTATTGTCCAATTAGGGTTTTTATGCAATCTTGTGCATCCAATAGGTGTGTTTGTGTCATTGGACGAACATTTAGGTCATTTTCGTCCTCCCTAGGCTTATTCTTGTCCAATTAGGGTTTTTAACCAATCTTGTGCATCCAATAAGTTCATTTGTGTCATTGGATGAGCATTTAGGTCATTTTCGTCCTCCCTAGTCTTATTCTTGTCGAATTAGGGTTTTTATGCAATCTTGTGCATCCAATAGGTGTGTTTGTGTCATTGGAGGAACATTTAGGTCATTTTCGTCCTCCCTAGTCTTACTCTTGTATAATTAGGGTTTTTATGCAATCTTGTGCATCCAATAGGTGTGTTTGTGTCATTGGACGAACATTTAGGTCATTTTCGTCCTCCCTAGGCTTATTCTTGTCCAATTAGGGTTTTTAACCAATCTTGTGCATCCAATAAGTTCATTTGTGTCATTGGATGAACATTTAGGTCATTTTCGTCCTCCCTAGTCTTATTCTTGTCCAATTAGGGTTTTAAGCAATCTTGTGGATCCAATAAGTTCATTTGTGTTATTGGATGAACATTTAGGTCATTTTCGTCCTCCCTAGTCTTATTCTTGTCGAATTAGGGTTTTTATGCAATCTTGTGCATCCAATAGGTGTGTTTGTGTCATTGGAGGAACATTTAGGTCATTTTCGTCCTCCCTAGTCTTATTCTTGTCTAATTAGGGTTTTTATGCAATCTTGTGCATCCAATAGGTGTGTTTGTGTCATTGGACGAACATTTAGGTCATTTTCGTCCTCCCTAGGCTTATTCTTGTCCAATTAGGGTTTTTAACCAATCTTGTGCATCCAATAAGTTCATTTGTGTCATTGGATGAACATTTAGGTCATTTTTGTCCTCCCGAGTCTTATTCTTGTCCAATTAGGGTTTTTATGCAATCTTGTGCATCCAATAGGTGTGTTTGTGTCATTGGACGAACATTTAAGCCATTTTCAACCTCCCTAGGCTTATTCTTGTCCGATTATGGTTTTTAACCAATCTTGTGCATTCAATAAGTTCATTTGTGTCATTGGATGAACATTTAGGTCATTTTCGTCCTCCCTAGTCTTATTCTTGTCCAATTAGGGTTTTTATGCAATCTTGTGCATCCAATAGGTGTGTTTGTGTCATTGGAGGAACATTTAGGTCATTTTCGTCCTCCCTAGTCTTATTCTTGTTCAATTAGGGTGTTTATGCAATCTTGTGCATCCAATAGGTGTGTTTGTGTCATTGGAAGAACATTTAGGTCATTTTTATCCTCCCTAGGCTTATTCTTGTCCGATTAGGGTTTTTGACCAATCTTGTGCATTCAATAAGTTCATTTGTGTCATTGGATGAACATTTAGGTCATTTTCGTCCTCCCTAGTCTTATTCTTGTCCAATTAGGGTTTTTATGCAATCTTGTGCATCCAATAGGTGTGTTTGTGTCATTGGAGGAACATTTAGGTCATTTTCGTCCTCCCTAGTCTTATTCTTGTCCAATTAGGGTTTTTATGCAATCTTGTGCATCCAATATGTATGTTTGTGTCATTGGAAGAACACTTAGGTCATTTTCGACCTCCCTAGGCATATTCTTGTCCAATTAGGGTTTTTAACCAATCTTGTGCATTCAATAAGTTCATTTGTGTCATTGGATGAACATTTAGGTGATTTTCATCCTCCCTAGTCTTATTCTTGTCCAATTAGGGTTTTAAGCAATCTTGTGCATCCAATATGTGGGTTTGTGTCATTGGATGAACGTTTAGGTCATTTTCGTCCTCCCTATGCTTATTCTTGTCCAATTAGGGTTTTTAACCAATCTTGTGCATCCAATAAGTTCATTTGTGTCATTGGATGAACATTTAGGTCATTTTCGTCCTCCCTAGTCTTATTCTTGTCCAATTAGGGTTTTTATGCAATCTTGTGCATCCAATAGGTGTGTTTGTGTCATTGGAGGAACATTTAGGTCATTTTCGTCCTCCTTAATCTTATTCTTGTCCAATTAGGGTTTTTATGCAATCTTGTGCATCCAATAGGTGTGTTTGTGTAATTGGAGGAACATTTAGGTCATTTTCGTCCTCCCTAGGCTTATTCTTGTCCAATTAGGGTTTTTAACCAATTTTGTGCATCCAATAAGTTCATTTGTGTCATTGGATGAACATTTAGATCATTTTTGTCCTCCCTAGGCTTATTCTTGTCCAATTAGGGATTTTATGCAATCTTGTGCATCCAACAGGTGTGTTTGTGTCATTGGACAAACATTTAGGTCATTTTCGTCCTCCCTAGGCTTATTCTTGTCCAATTAGGGTTTTTAACCAATCTTGTGCATCCAATTAGTTCATTTATGTCATTGGATGAACATTTAGGTCATTTTCGTCCTCCCTAGTCTTATTCTTGTCCAATTAGGGTTTTTATGCAATCTTGTGCATCCAATAGGTGTGTTTGTGTCATTGGAGGAACATTTAGGTCATTTTCGTCCTCCCTAGTCTTATTCTTGTCGAATTAGGGTTTTTATGCAATCTTGTTCATCCAATAGGTGTGTTTGTGTCATTGGAGGAACATTTAGGTCATTTTCGTCCTCCCTAGTCTTATTCTTGTCCAATTAGGGTTTTTATGCAATCTTGTGCATCCAATAGGTGTGTTTGTGTCATTGGACGAACATTTAGGTCATTTTCGTCCTCCCTAGGCTTATTCTTGTCCAAGTAGGGTTTTTAACCAATCTTGTGCATCCAATAAGTTCATTTGTGTCATTGGACGAACATTTAGGTCATTTTCGTCCTCCATAGTCTTATTCTTGTCGCATTAGGGTTTTTATGAAATCTTGTGCATCCAATAGGTGTGTTTGTGTCATTGGAGGAACATTTAGGTCATTTTCGTCCTCCCTAGTCTTATACTTGTCCAATTAGGGTTTTTATACAATCTTGTGCATCCAATAGGTGTGTTTGTATCATTGGACGAACGTTTAGGTCATTTTCGTCCTCCCTAGGCTTATTCTTGTCCGATTAGGGTTTTTAACCAATCTTGTGCATTCAATAAGTTCATTTGTGTCATTGGATGAACATTTAGGTCATTTTCGTCCTCCCTAGTCTTATTCTTGTCCAATTAGGGTTTTTATGCAATCTTGTGCATCCAATAGGTGTGTTTGTGTCATTGGACGAACATTTAGGTCATTTTCGTCCTCCCTAGTCTTATTCTTGTCTAATTAGGGTTTTTATGCAATCTAGTGCATCCAATAGGTGTGTTTGTGTCATTGGACGCAAATTTAGGTCATTTTCGTCCTCCCTAGGCTTATTCTTGTCCAATTAGGGTTTTTAACCAATCTTGTGCATTCAATAAGTTCATTTGTGTCATTGGATGAACATTTAGGTCATTTTCGTTCTCCCTAGTCTTATTCTTGTCCAATTAGGGTTTTTATGCAATCTTGTGCATCCAATAGGTGTGTTTGTGTCATTGGACGAACATTTAGGTCATTTTCGTCCTCCCTAGGCTTATTCTTGTCCAATTAGGGTTTTTAACCAATCTTGTGCATCCAATAAGTTCATTTGTGTCATTGGATGAACATTTAGGTCATTTTCGTCCTCCCTAGGCTTATTCTTCTCCAATTAGGGTTTTAACCAATCTTGTGCATCCAATAAGTTCATTTGTGTCATTGGATGAACATTTAGGTCATTTTCGTCCTTCCTAGTCTTATTCTTATCGAATTAGGGTTTTTATACAATCTTGTGCATCCAATAAGTGTGTTTGTGTCATTGGAGGAACATTTAGGTCATTTTCGTCCTCCCTAGTCTTATTCTTGTCCAATTAGGGTTTTTAACCAATCTTGTGCATCCAATAAGTTCATTTGTGTCATTGGATGAACATTTAGGTCATTTTCGTCTTCCCTAGTCTTATTCTTGTCGAATTAGGGTTTTTATGCAATCTTGTGCATCCAATAGGTGTGTTTGTGTCATTGGACGAACATTTAAGTCATTTTCGTCCTCCCTAGTCTTATTCTTGTCCAATTAGGGTTTTTAACCAATCTTGTGCATCCAATAAGTTCATTTGTGTCATTGGATGAACATTTAGGTCATTTTCGTCCTCCCTAGTCTTATTCTTGTCGAATTATGGTTTTTATGCAATCTTGTGCATCCAATAGGTGTGTTTGTGTCATTGGAGGAACATTTAGGTCATTTTCGTCCTCCCTAGTCTTATTCTTGTCCAATTAGGGTTTTTATGCAATCTTGTGCATCCAATAGGTGTGTTTGTGTCATTGGACGAACATTTAGGTCATTTTCGTCCTCCCTAGGCTTATTCTTGTCCAATTAGGGCTTTTATGCAATCCTGTGCATCCAATAGGTGTGTTTGTGTCATTGGACGAACATTTAGGTCATTTTCGTCCTCCCTAGGCTTATTCTTGTCCAATTAGGGTTTTTAACCAACCTTGTGCATCCAATAAGTTCATTTGTGTCATTGGTTGAACATTTAGGTCATTTCCGTCCTCCCTAGTCTTATTATTGTCCAATTAGGGTTTTAAGCAATCTTGTGCATCCAATATGTGTGTTTGTGTCATTGGATGAACATTTAGGTTATTTTCGTCCTCCCTAGTTTTATTCTTGTCCAACTAGGGTTTTTAGGCAATCTTGTGCATCCAATAGGTGTGTTTGTGTCATTGGAGGAACATTTAGGTCATTTTCGTCCTCCCTAGTCTTATTCTTGTCCAATTAGGGTTTTTATGCAATCTTGTGCATCCAATAGGTGTGTTTGTGTCATTGGACGAACATTTAGGTCATTTTCGTCCTCCCTAGGCTTATTCTTGTCCAATTAGGGTTTTAAGCAATCTTGTGCATCCAATATGTGTGTTTGTGTCAATGGATGAACATTTAGGTCATTTTCGTCCTCCCTATGCTTATTCTTGTCCAATTAGTGTTTTTAACCAATCTTGTGCATACAATAAGTTCATTTGTGTCATTGGATGAACATTTAGGTCATTTTCGTCCTCCCTAGTCTTATTCTTGTCCAATTAGGGTTTTTATGCAATCTTGTGCATCCAATAGGTGTGTTTGTGTCATTGGAGGAACATTTAGGTCATTTTCGTCCTCCCTAGTCTTATTCTTGTCCAATTAGGGTTTTTATGCAATCTTGTGCATCCAATAGGTGTGTTTGTGTCATTGGACGAACATTTAGGTCATTTTCGTCCTCCCTAGTCTTATTCTTGTCCAATTACGGTTTTTATGCAACCTTGTGCATCCAATAGGTGTGTTTGTGTCATCGGAGGAACATTTAGGTCATTTTCGTCCTCCCTAGTCTTATTCTTGTCCAATTAGGGATTTTATGCAATCTTGTGCATCCAATAGGTGTGTTTGTGTCATTGGAGGAACATTTAGGTCATTTTCGTCCTCCCTAGGCTTATTCTTGTCCAATTAGGGTTTTTATGCAATGTTGTGCATCCAATAGGTGTGTTTGTGTCATTGGATGAACATTTAGGTCATTTTCGTACTCCCTAGGCTTATTCTTGTCCAATTAGGGTTTTTATGCAATCTTGTGCATCCAATAGGTGTGTTTGTGTCATTGGACGAACATTTAGGTCATTTTCGTCCTCCCTAGGCTTATTCTTGTCCAATTAGGGTTTTTAACCAATCTTGTGCATCCAATAAGTTCATTTGTGTCATTGGATGATTATTTAGGTCATTTTCGTCCTCCCTAGGCTTATTCTTGTCCAATTAGGGTTTTTATGCAATCTTGTGCATCCAATAGGTGTGTTTGTGTCATTGGACGAACATTTAGGTCATTTTCGTCCTCCCTAGGCTTATTCTTGTCCAATTAGGGTTTTTAACCAATCTTGTGCATCCAATAAGTTCAGTTGTGTCATTGGATGAACATTTAGGTCATTTTTGTCCTCCCTAGTCTTATTCTTGTCGAATTAGGGTTTTTATGCAATCTTGTGCATCCAATAGGTGTGTTTGTGTCATTGGAGGAACATTTAGGTCATTTTCGTCCTCCCTAGTCTTATTCTTGTCGAATTAGGGTTTTTATGAAATCTTGTGCATCCAATAGGAGTGTTTGTGTCATTGGAGGAACATTTAGGTCATTTTCGTCCTCCCTAGTCTTATTCTGGTCCAATTAGGGTTATTATGCAATCTTGTGCATCCAATAGGTGTGTTTGTGTCATTGGACGAACATTTAGGTCATTTTCGTCCTCCCTAGGCTTATTCTTGGCCAATTAGGGTTTTTAACCAATCTTGTGCATCCAATAAGTTCATTTGTGTCATTGGATGAACATTTAGGTCATTATCGTCCTCTTAAGTCTTATTCTTGTCCAATTAGGGTTTTTACGCAATCTTGTGCATCCAATAGGTGTGTTTGTGTCATTGGAGGAACATTTAGGTCATTTTTGTCCTCCCTAGTCTTATTCTTGTCGAATTAGGGTTTTTATGCAATCTTGTGCATCCAATAGGTGTGTTTGTGTCATTGGAGGAACATTTAGGTCATTTTCGTCCTCCCTAGTCTTATTCTTGTCCAATTAGGGTTTTTATGCAATCTTGTGCATCCAATAGGTGTGTTTGTGTCATTGGACGAACATTTAGGTCATTTTCGTCCTCCCTAGGCTTATTCTTGGCCAATTAGGGTTTTTAACCAATCTTGTGCATCCAATAAGTTCATTTGTGTCATTGGTGGAACATTTAGGTCATTTACGTCCTCCCTAGTCTTATTCTTGTCCAATTAGGGTTTTATGCAATCTTGTGCATCCAATAGGTGTGTTTGTGTCATTGGAGGAACATTTAGCTCATTTTTGTCCTCCCTAGTCTTATTCTTGTCCAATTAGGGTTTTTATGCAATCTTGTGCATCCAATAGGTGTGTTTGTGTCATTGGACGAACATTTAGGTCATTTTCGTCCTCCCTAGGCTTATTCTTGTCCGATTAGGGTTTTTAACCAATCTTGTGCATTCAATAAGTTCATTTGTGTCATTGGATGAACATTTAGGTCATTTTCGTCCTCCCTAGTCTTATTCTTGTCCAATTAGGGTTTTTATGCAATCTTGTGCATCCAAGAGGTGTGTTTGTGTCATTGGAGGAACATTTAGGTCCTTTTCGTCCTCCCTAGTCTTATTCTTGTCCAATTAGGGTTTTTATGCAATCTTGTGCATCCAATAGGTGTGTTTGTGTCATTGGAAGAACATTTAGGTCATTTTCGTCCTCCCTAGGCTTATTCTTGTCCGATTAGGGTTTTTAACCAATCTTGTGCATTCAATAAGTTCATTTGTGTCATTGGATGAACATTTAGGTCATTTTCGTCCTCCCTAGTCTTATTCTTGTCCAATTAGGGTTTTTATGCAATCTAGTGGATCCAATAGGTGTGTTTGTGTCATTGGACGAACATTTAGGTCATTTTCGTCCTCCCTAGGCTTATTCTTGTCCGATTAGGGTTTTTAACCAATCTTGTGCATTCAATAAGTTCATTTGTGTCATTGGATGAACATTTAGGTCATTTTCGTCCTCCCTAGTCTTATTCTTGTCCAATTAGGGTTTTTATGCAATCTTGTGCATCCAATAGGTGTGTTTGTGTCATTGGAGGAACATTTAGGTCATTTTCGTCCTCCCTAGTCTTATTCTTGTTCAATTAGGGTGTTTATGCAATCTTGTGCATCCAATAGGTGTGTTTGTGTCATTGGAAGAACATTTAGGTCATTTTTATCCTCCCTAGGCTTATTCTTGTCCGATTAGGGTTTTTGACCAATCTTGTGCATTCAATAAGTTCATTTGTGTCATTGGATGAACATTTAGGTCATTTTCGTCCTCCCTAGTCTTATTCTTGTCCAATTAGGGTTTTTATGCAATCTTGTGCATCCAATAGGTGTGTTTGTGTCATTGGAGGAACATTTAGGTCATTTTCGTCCTCCCTAAGCTTATTCTTGTCTAATTAGGGTTTTTGACCAATCTTGTGCATCCAATAAGTTCATTTGTGTCATTGGATGAACATTTAGGTCATTTTCGTCCTCCCTAGTCTTATTCTTGTCCAATTAGGGTTTTTATGCAATCTTGTGCATCCAATAGGTGTGTTTGTGTCATTGGAGGAACATTTAGGTCATTTTCGTCCTCCCTAGTCTTATTCTTGTCCAATTAGGGTTTTTATGCAATTTTGTGCATCCAATAGGTGTGTTTGTGTCATTGGAAGAACATTTAGGTCATTTTCGTCCCCCCTAGGCTTATTCTTGTCCGATTAGTGTTTTTAACCAAACTTGTGCATTCAATAAGTTCATTTGTGTCATTGGATGAACATTTAGGTCATTTTCGTCCTCCCTAGTCTTATTCTTGTCCAATTAGGGTTTTAAGCAATCTTGTGCATCCAATATGTGGGTTTGTGTCATAGGATGAATGTTTAGGTCATTTTCGTCCTCCCTATGCTTATTCTTGTCCAATTAGGGTTTTTAACCAATCTTGTGCATCCAATAAGTTCATTTGTTTCATTGGATGAACATTTAGGTCATTTTCGTCCTCCCTAGTCTTATTCTTGTCCAATTAGGGTTTTTATGCAATCTTGTGCATCCAATAAGTGTGTTTGTGTCATTGGACGAACATTTAGGTCATTTTCGTCCTCCCTAGGCTTATTCTTGTCCAATTAGGGTTTTTAACCAATCTTGTGCATCCAA
>JBBPBR010002318.1:729-12084 GCA_037974775.1 Cicer pinnatifidum | reverse complement strand
AAGCAATCTTGTGCATCCAATAAGTTCATTTGTGTCTTTGGATGAACATTTAGGTCATTTTCATCCTCCCAATGCTTATTCTTGTCCAATTAGGGTTTTTAACCAATCTTGTGAACTAATAAGTTCAATTGTTACATTGGATGAACATTTAGGTCATTTTCGTCCTCCCAAGGCTTATTCTTGTCCAATTAGGGTTTTTAATTAATCTTGTGCATCCAATTGGTGTGTTTGTGTCATTGGATGAACATTTAAGTCATTTTCTTCCTCCCTAGGCTTATTCTTGTCCAATTAGAGTTTCTAACGAATCTTGTGCATCCAATAGGCGTGTTTGTGTCATTGGATGAACATTTAGGTCATTTTCGTCCTTGCATGGCTTATTCTTGTCCAATTAGGGTTTTAAACAATCTTGTGCATCCAATAAGTTCTTGTGTCATTGGATTAACATTTAAGTCATTTTCGTCCTCCCAAGGCTTATTCTTGTCCAATAAGGGTTTTTAACCAATCTTGTGCATCCAATAAGTTCATTTGTGTCATTGGATGAACATTTAGGTCATTTTCGTCCTCTCATGGCTTATTCTTGTCCAATTAGGGTTTTTAACCAATCTTGTGCATCCAATAAGTTCATTTGTGACATTGGTTGAACATTTAGGTCATTTTCGTCCTCCCTAGGCTTATTCTTTTCCAATTAGGGTTTTTAACCAATCTTGTGTATCCAATAGGTGTGTTTGTGTCATTGGATGAACATTTAGGTCATTTTCGTCCTCCCTAGTCTTATTCTTGTCCAATTAGGGTTTTAATCAATCTTGTGCATCCAATAAGTTCATTTGTGTCATTGGATGAATATTTAGGTCATTTTCGTCCTCCCTAGTCTTATTCTTGTCCAATTTGGGTTTTAATCAATCTTGTGCAACCAATAAGTTCATTTGTGTCATTGGATGAACATTTAGGTCATTTTCGTCCTCCCTAGGCTTATTCTTGTCCAATTAGGGTTTTTAACCAATCTTGTGCATCCAATAGGTGTGTTTGTGTCATTGGATGAACATTTAGGTCATTTTCCTCCTCCCTAGTCTTATTCTTGTCCAATTAGGGTTTTAATAAATCTTGTGCATCCAATAAGTTCATTTGTGTCGTTGGATAAACATTTAGGTCATTTTCGTCCACCCTAGGCTTATTCTTGTCCAATTAGGGGTTTTAACCAATTTTGTGAATCCAATAGGTGTGTTTGTATCATTGGATGAACATTTAGGTCATTTTCGTCCTCCCTAGGCTTATTCTTGTCCAATTAGGGTTTTTAAGCAATCTTGTGCATCCAATACGTTCATTTGTGTCATTGGATGAACATTTAGGTCATTTTCGTCCACCCTAGGCTTATTCTTGTCCAATTAGGGTTTTTAACCAATCTTGTGCATCCAATAAGGTCATTTGTGTCATTGGATGAACATTTAGGTCATTTTCGTCCTCCCAAGGCTTATTCTTGTCCTATAAGGGTTTTTAACCAATCTTGTGCATCCAATAAGTTCATTTGTGTCATTGGATGGACATTTAGGTCTTTTTCGTCCTCCCTAGGCTTATTCTTGCCCAATTAGGGTTTTAAAGCAATCTTGTGCATCCAATAAGTTCATTTGTGTCTTTGGATGAACATTTAGGTCATTTTCATCCTCCCAATGCTTATTCTTGTCCAATTAGGGTTTTTAACCAATCTTGTGCATCTAATAAGTTCAATTGTTACATTGGATGAACATTTAGGTCATTTTCGTCCTCCCAAGGCTTATTCTTGTCCTATAAGGGTTTTTAACCAATCTTGTGCGTCCAATAAGTTCATTTGTGTCATTGGATGGACATTTAGGTCTTTTTCGTCCTCCCTAGGCTTATTCTTGCCCAATTAGGGTTTTTAAGCAATCTTGTGCATCCAATAAGTTCATTTGTGTCATTGGATGAACATTTAGGTCATTTTCGTCCTCCCATGGCTTATTCTTGTCCAATTAGGGTTTTGAAACCAATCTTGTGCATCCAATAAGTTCATTTGTGTCATTGGTTGAACATTTAGGTCATTTTCGTCCTCCCTAGGCTTATTCTTTTCCAATTAGGGTTTTTAACCAATCTTGTGTATCCAATAGGTGTGTTTGTGTCATTGGATGAACATTTAGGTCATTTTCGTCCTCCCTAGTCTTATCCTTGTCCAATTAGGGTTTTAATCAATCTTGTGCATCCAATAAGTTCATTTGTGTCATTGGATGAACATTTAGGTCATTTTCGTCCTCCCTAGTCTTATTCTTGTCCAATTTGGGTTTTAATCAATCTTGTGCATCCAATAAGTTCATTTGTGTCATTGGATGAACATTTAGGTCATTTTCGTCCTCCCATGGCTTATTCTTGTCCAATTAGGGTTTTGAAACCAATCTTGTGCATCCAATAAGTTCATTTGTGTCATTGGTTGAACATTTAGGTCATTTTCGTCCTCCCTAGGCTTATTCTTTTCCAATTAGGGTTTTTAACCAATCTTGTGTATCCAATAGGTGTGTTTGTGTCATTGGATGAACATTTAGGTCATTTTCGTCCTCCCTAGTCTTATTCTTGTCCAATTAGGGTTTTAATCAATCTTGTGCATCCAATAAGTTCATTTGTGTCATTGGATGAATATTTAGGTCATTTTCGTCCTCCCTAGTCTTATTCTTGTCCAATTTGGGTTTTAATCAATCTTGTGCAACCAATAAGTTCATTTGTGTCATTGGATGAACATTTAGGTCATTTTCGTCCTCTCATGGCTTATTCTTGTCCAATTAGGGTTTTTAACCAATCTTGTGCATCCAATAAGTTCATTTGTGACATTGGTTGAACATTTAGGTCATTTTCGTCCTCCCTAGGCTTATTCTTTTCCAATTAGGGTTTTTAACCAATCTTGTGTATCCAATAGGTGTGTTTGTGTCATTGGATGAACATTTAGGTCATTTTCGTCCTTGCATGGCTTATTCTTGTCCAATTAGGGTTTTAAACAATCTTGTGCATCCAATAAGTTCTTGTGTCATTGGATTAACATTTAAGTCATTTTCGTCCTCCCAAGGCTTATTCTTGTCCAATTAGGGTTTTTAACCAATCTTGTGCATCCAATAAGTTCATTTGTGTCATTGGATGAACATTTAGGTCATTTTCGTCCTCCCATGGCTTATTCTTGTCCAATTAGGGTTTTTAACCAATCTTGTGCATCCAATAAGTTCATTTGTGTCATTGGATGAACATTTAGGTCATTTTCGTCCTCCCAAGGCTTATTCTTGTCCAATTAGGGTTTTTTTGCAATCTTGTGCATCCAATAAGTTCATTTGTGTCATTGGATGAACATTTAGGTCATTTTCGTCCTCCCTAGGCTTATTCTTGTCCAATTAGGGTTTTTAACCAATCTTGTGCATCCAATAAGTTCATTTGTGTCATTGGATGAACATTTAGGTCATTTTCGTCCTCCCTAGGCTTATTCTTGTCCAATTAGGGTTTCTAACCAATCTTGTGCATCCAATAGGTGTATTTGTGTCATTGGATGAACATTTAGCTCATTTTCGTCCTCCCTAGGCTTATTCTTGTCCAATTAGGGTTTTTAAGCAATCTTGTGCATCCAATAAGTTCATTTGTGTCATTGGATGAACATTTAGGTCATTTTCGTCCTCCCTAGGCTTATTCTTGTCCAATTAGGGTTTTTAACCAATCTTGTGCATCCAATAGGTGTGTTTGTGTCATTGGATGAACATTTAGGTCATTTTCGTCCTCCCTAGTCTTATTCTTGTCCAATTAGGGTTTTATGCCAATCTTGTGCATCCAATAGGTGTGTTTGTGTCATTCGATGAACATTTAGGTCATTTTCGTCCTCCCAAGGCTTATTCTTATCCAATTAGGGTTTTAAGCAATCTTGTGCATCCAATAAGTTCATTTGTGTCATTGGATTAAGATTTAAGTCATTTTCGTCCTCCCTAGGCTTATTCTTGTCCAATTAGGGTTTCTAACCAATCTTGTGCATCCAATAAGTTCATTTGTGTCATTGGATGAACATTTAGGTCATTTTCGTCCTCCCTAGGCTTATTCTTGTCCAATTAGGGTTTTTAACCAATCTTGTGCATCCAATAAGTTCATTTGTGTTATTGGATGAACATTTAGGTCATTTTCGTCCTCCCTAGGCTTATTCATGTCCAATTAGGGTTTCTAACCAATCTTGTGCATCCAATAAGTTCATTTGTGTCATTGGATGAACATTTCGGTCATTTTCGTCCTCCCTAGGCTTATTCTTGTCCAATTAGGGTTTTTAACCAATCTTGTGCCTCCAATAGGTGTGTTTGTGTCATTGGATGAACATTTAGGTCATTTTCGTTCTCCCTAGGCTTATTCTTGTCCAATTAGGGTTTTTAACCAATCTTGTGCATCCAATAAGTTCATTTGTGTCATTGGATGAACATTTAGGTCATTTTCGTCCTCCATAGGCTTATTCTTGTCCAATTAGGGTTTTTAAGCAATCTTGTGCATCCAATAGGTTGATTTGTGTCATTGGATGAACATTTAGGTCATTTTCGTCCTCCCTAGGCTTATTCTTGTCCAATTAGGGTTTTTAACCAATCTTGTGCATCCAATAGGTGTGTTTGTGTCATTGGATGAACATTTAGGTCATTTTCGTCCTCCCTAGTCTTATTCTTGTCCAATTAGGGTTTTAAGCAATCTTGTGCATCCAATAAGTTCATTTGTGTTATTGGATGAACATTTAGGTCATTTTCGTCCTCCCTATGCTTATCCTTGTCCAATCAGGGTTTTTAAGCAATCTTGTGCATCCAATAAGTTCATTTGTGTCATTGGATGAACATTTAGGTCATTTTCGTCCTCCCTAGGCTTATTCTTGTCCAATTAGGGTTTTTAACCAATCTTGTGCATCCAATAAGTTCATTTGTGTCCTTGGATGTACATTTAGGTCATTTTCGTCCTCCCTAGGCTTATTCTTGTCCAATTAGGGTTTCTAACCAATCTTGTGCATCCAATAAGTTCATTTGTGTCATTGGATGAACATTTAGGTCATTTTCGTCCTCCCTAGGCTTATTCTTGTCCAATTAGGGTTTCTAACCAATCTTGCTCATCCAATAGGTGTATTTGTGTCATTGGATGAAGATTTAGGTCATTTTCGTCCTCCCTAGGCTTATTCTTGTCCAATTAGGGTTTTTAAGCAATCTTGTGCATCCAATAAGTTCATTTGTGTCATTGGATGAACATTTAGGTCATTTTCGTCCTCCCTAGGCTTATTCTTGTCCAATTAGGGTTTTTAACCAATCTTGTGCATCCAATAGGTGTGTTTGTGTCATTGGATGAACATTTAGGTCATTTTCGTCCTCCCTAGTCTTATTCTTGTCCAATTAGGGTTTCTAACCAATCTTGTGCATCCAATAGATGTATTTGTGTCATTGGATTAATATTTAAGAAATTTTCGTCCTCCCTAGGCTTATTCTTGTTCAATTAGGGTTTCTAACCAATCTTGTGCATCCAATAGATGTGTTTGTGTCATTGGATGAACATTTAGGTCATTTTCGTCCTCCCTAGTCTTATTCTTGTCCAATTAGGGTTTTAAGCAATCTTGTGCATCCAATAAGTTCATTTGTGCCATTGGATGAACATTTAGGTCATTTTCGTCCTCCCTAGGCTTATTCTTGTCCAATTAGGGTTTTTAACCAATCTTGTGCATCCAATAGGTGTGTTTGTGTCATTGGATGAACATTTAGGTCATTTTCGTCCTCCCTAGTTTTATTCTTGTCCAATTAGGGTTTTAAGCCAATCTTGTGCATCCAATAGGTGTGTTTGTGTCATTTGATGAACATTTAGGTCATTTTCGTCCTCCCAAGGCTTATTCTTATCCAATTAGGGTTTTAAGCAATCTTGCGCATCCAATAAGTTCATTTGTGTCATTGGATTAAGATTTAAGTCATTTTCGTCCTCCCTATGCTTATTCTTGTCCAGTTAGGGTTTTTAACCAATCTTGTGCATCCAATAGGTGTGTTTGTGTCATTGGATGAACATTTAGGTCATTTTCGTCCTCCCTAGGCTTATTCTTGTCCAATTAGGGTTTTTAACCAATCTTGTGCATCCAATAGGTGTGTTTGTGTCATTGGATGAACATTTAGGTCATTTTCGTTCTTTCTAGGCTTATTCTTGTCCAATTAGGGTTTCTTACCAATCTTGTGCATCCAATAGGTGTGTTTGTGTCATTGGATGAATATTTAGGTCATTTTCGTCCTCCCTAAGCTTATTCTTGTCCAATTAGGGTTTTTAAGCAATCTTGTGCATCCAATAAGTTCATTTGTGTCATTGGATGAACATTTAGGTCATTTTCGTCCTCCCTAGGCTTATTCTTGTCCAATTAGGGTATCTAACCAATCTTGTGCATCCAATAGGTGTGTTTGTGTCATTCGATGAACATTTAGGTCATTTTCATCCTCCCTAGTCTTATTCTTGTCCAATTAGGGTTTTAAGCAATCTTGTGCATCCAATAAGTTCATTTGTGTCATTGGATGAACATTTAGGTCATTTTCGTCCTCCCTAGGCTTATTCTTGTCCAATTAGGGTTTCTAACCAAGCTTGTGCATCCAATAGGTGTGTTTGTGTCATTCGACGAACATTTAGGTCATTTTCGTCCTCCATAGTCTTATTCTTGTCCAATTAGGGTTTTAAGCAATCTTGTGCATCCAATAAGTTCATTTGTGTCATTGGATGAACATTTAGGTCATTTTCGTCCTCCCTAGGCTTATTTTTGTGCAATTAGGGTTTTTAACCAATCTTGTGCATCCAATAGGTGTGTTTGTGTCATTAGATGAACATTTAGGTCACTTTCATCCTCCCTAGGCTTATTGTTGTCCAATTAGGGTTTTTAACCAATCTTGTGCATCCAATAGGTGTGTTTGTGTCATTGGATGAACATTTAGGTCATCTTCGTCCTCCCTAGTTTTATTCTTGTCCAATTAGGGTTTTAAGCCAATCTTGTGCATCCAATAGGTGTGTTTGTGTCATTTGATGAACATTTAGGTCATTTTCGTCCTCCCAAGGCTTATTCTTTTCCAATTAGGGTTTTAAGCAATCTTGTGCATCCAATAAGTTCATTTGTGTCATTGGATTAAGATTTAAGTCATTTTCGTCCTCCCTATGCTTATTCTTGTAAAGTTAGGGTTTTTAACCAATCTTGTGCATCCAATAGGTGTGTTTGTGTCATTGGATGAACATTTAGGTCATTTTCGTCCTCCCTAGGCTTATTCTTGTCCAATTAGGGTTTTTAACCAATCTTGTGCATCCAATAGGTGTGTTTGTGTCATTGGATGAACATTTAGGTCATTTTCGCCCTCCCTAGGCTTATTCTTGTCCAATTAGGGTTTTTAACCAATCTTGTGCATCCAATAAGTTCATTTGTGTCATTGGATAAACATTTAGGTCATTTTCGTCCACCCTAGGCTTATTCTTGTCCAATTAGGGTTTTTAACCAATTTTGTGCATCCAATAGGTGTGTTTGTGTCATTGGATGAACATTTAGGTCATTTTCGTCCTCCCTAGGCTTATTCTTGTCCAATTAGGGTTTTTAAGCAATCTTGTGCATCCAATACGTTCATTTGTGTCGTTGGATGAACATTTAGGTCATTTTCGTCCACCCTAGGCTAATTCTTGTCCAATTAGGGTTTTTAACCAATCTTGTGCATCCAATAAGTTCATTTGTGTCATTGGATGAACATTTAGGTCATTTTCGTCCTCCCAAGGCTTATTCTTGTCCAATAAGGGTTTTTAACCAATCTTGTGCATCCAATAAGTTAATTTGTGTCATTGGATGGACATTTAGGTCTTTTTCGTCCTCCCTAGGCTTATTCTTGCCCAATTAGGGTTTTTAAGCAATCGTGTGCATCCAATAAGTTCATTTGTGTCTTTGGATGAACATTTAGGTCATTTTCATCCTCCCAATGCTTATTCTTGTCCAATTAGGGTTTTTAACCAATCTTGTGCATCCAATAAGTTCAATTGTTACATTGGATGAACATTTAGGTCATTTTCGTCCTCCCTAGGCTTATTCTTGTCCAATTACGGTTTTTAAGCAATCTTGTGCATCCAATAAGTTCATTTGTGTCATTGGATGAACATTTAGGTCATTTTCGTCCTCCCTAGGCTTATTCTTGTCCAATTAGGGTTTTTAACCAATCTTGTGCATCCAATAGGTGTGTTTGTGTCATTGGATTTAGATTTAAGTCATTTTCGTCCTCCCTAGGCTTATTCTTGTCCAATTAGGGTTTTTAACCAATCTTGTGCATCCAATAAGTTCATTTGTGTCATTGGATGAACATTTAGGTGATTTTCATCCTCCCTAGGCTTATTCTTGTCCAATTAGGGTTTTTAACCATTCTTGTGCATCCAATAGGTGTGTTTGTGTTATTAGATGAACATTTAGGTCATTTTCCTCCTCCCTAGGCTTATTGTTGTCCAATTAGGGTTTTTAACCAATCTTGTGCATCCAATAGGTGTGTTTGTGTCATTGGATGAACATTTAGGTCATTTTCGTCCTCCCTAGTCTTATTCTTGTCCAATTAGGGTTTTAAGCAATCTTGTGCAACCAATAACTTCATTTGTGTCATTGGATTAAGATTTAAGTCATTTTCGTCCTCCCTAGGCTTATTCTTATCGAATTAGGGTTTTTAACCAATCTTGTGCATCCAATAAGTTCATTTTTGTCATTGGATGAACATTTAGGTCATTTTCGTCCACCCTAGCCTTATTCTTGTCCAATTAGGGTTTTTAAGCAATCTTGTGCGTCAAAAAAGTTCATTTGTGTCATTGGATGAACATTTAGGTCATTTTTGTCCTCCCAAGGCTTATTCTTGTCCAATTAGGGTTTCTAACCAATCTTGTGCATCCAATAGGTGTGTTTTGTCATTCGATGAACATTTAGGTCATTTTCGTCCTCCCTAGGCTTATTCTTGTCCATTTAGGGTTTTTAACCAATCTTGTGCATCCAATAAGTTCATTTGTGTCATTGGTTGAATATTTAGGTCATTTTCGTCCTCCCTAGGCTTATTCTTGTCCAATTAGGGTTTTTAACCAATCTTGTGCATCCAATAGGTGTGTTTGTGTCATTGGATGAACATTTAGGTCATTTTCGTCCACCCTAGGCTTATTCTTGTCCAATTAGGGTTTGTAACCAATCTTGTGCATCCAATAGGTGTGTTTGTGTCATTGGATGAACATTTAGGTCATTTTTGTCCTCCCTAGACTGATTCTTGTCCAATTAGGGTTTTTAACCAATCTTGTGCATCCAATAGATGTGTTTGTGTCAATGTATTAAGATTTAAGTCATTTTCGTCCTCCCTAGGCTTATTCTTGTCCAATTAGGGTTTTTAACCAATCTTGTGCATCCAATAAGTTCATTTGTGTAATTGGATGAACATTTAGGTCATTTTCGTCCTCCCTAGGCTTATTCATGTCCAATTAGGGTTTTTAAGCAATCTTGTGCATCCAATAAGTTCATTTGTGTCATTGGATTAACATTTAAGTCATTTTCGTCCTCCCTAGGCTTAGTCTTGTCCAATTATGGTTTTTAACCAATCTTGTGCATCCAATAGGTGTGTTTGTGTCATTGGATGAACATTTAAGTCATTTTCGTCCTCCCTAGGCTTATTCTTGTCCAATTAGGGTTTCTAACCAATCTTGTGCATCCAATAGGTGTGTTTTGTCATTGGATGAACATTTAGGTCATTTTCGTCCTCCCTAGGCTTATTCTTGTCCAATTAGGGTTTTTAAGCAATCTTGTGCATCCAATAGGTGTGTTTGTGTCATTAGATGAACATTTAGGTCATTTTCATCCTCCATAGGCTTATTGTTGTCCAATTAGGGTTTTAACCAATCTTGTGCATCCAATAGGTGTGTTTGTGTCATTGGATGAACATTTAGGTCATTTTCGTCCTCCCTAGTCTTATTCTTGTCCAATTAGGGTTTTAAGCAATCTTGTGCATACAATAAGTTCATTTGTGTCATTGGATTAAGATTTAAGTCATTTTCGTCCTCCCTAGGCTTATTCTTGTCGAATTAGGATTTTTAACCAATCTTGTGCATCCAATAAGTTCATTTGTGTCATTGGATGAACATTTAGGTCATTTTCGTCCTCCCTAGGCTTATTCTTGTTCAATTAGGGTTTCTAACCAATCTTGTGCATCCAATAGGTGTGTTTGTGTCATTGGATGAACATTTAGGTTATTTTCGTCCTCCCAGTCTTATTCTTTTCCAATTAGGGTTTTAAGCAATCTTGTGCATCCAATAAGATCATTTGTGTCATTGGATGAAGATTTAGGTGATTTTCGTCCTCCCTAAGCTTAGTTTTGTGCAATTAGGGTTTTTAACCAATCTTCTGCATCCAATAGGTGTGTTTGTGTCATTAGATGAACATTTAGGTCATTTTCATCCTCCCTAGGCTTATTGTTGTCCAATTAGGGTTTTTAACCAATCTTGTTCATCCAATAGGTGTGTTTGTGTCATTGGATAAACATTTAGGTCATTTTCGTCCTCCCTAGTCTTATTCTTGTCCAATTAGGGTTTTAAGCAATCTTGTGCATCCAATAAGTTCATTTGTGTCATTGGATTAAGATTTAAGTCATTTTCGTCCTCCCTAGGCTTATTCTTGTCGAATTAGGGTTTTTAACCAATCTTGTGCATCCAATAAGTTCATTTGTGTCATTGGATGAACATTTAGGTCATTTTCGTCCTCCCAAGGCTTATTCTTGTCCAATAAGGGTTTTTAACCAATCTTGTGCATCCAATAAGTTCCTTTGTGTCATTGGATGAACATTTAGGTCATTTTCGTCCTCCCTAGGCTTATTCTTGCCCAATTAGGGTTTTTAAGCAATCTTGTGCATCCAATAAGTTCATTTGTGTCTTTGGTTGAACATTTAGGTCATTTTCGTCCTCCCAATGTTTATTCTTGTCCAATTAGGGTTTTTAACCAATCTTGTGCATCCAATAAGTTCATTTGTGTTATTGGATGAACATTTAGGTCATTTTCGTCCTCCCTAGGCTTATTCTTGTTCAATTAGGGTTTCTAACCAATCTTGTGCATCCAATAGGTGTGTTTGTGTCATTGGATGAATATTTAGGTTATTTTCGTCCTCCCTAGTCTTATTCTTGTCCAATTAGGGTTTTAAGCAATCTTGTGCATCCAATAAGATAATTGGTGTCATTGGATGAACATTTAGGTGATTTTCGTCCTCCCTAGCCTTATTTTTGTGCAATTAGGGTTTTTAACCAATCTTGTGCATCCAATAGGTGTGTTTGTGTCATTAGATGAACATTTAGATCATTTTCATCCTCCCTAGGCTTATTGTT
>JBBPBR010002317.1:0-12091 GCA_037974775.1 Cicer pinnatifidum | reverse complement strand
ATACTGGTTTGCTTCTTGCTGAACCAAGATACAAGTGAATTACCCAGCAAATGACAAGTACCAGAGGTACTCTTCTTATCCAGTTTGCACCCTGCAAAATCTGAATCCGAATACCCAACCAAAGAACAAGTTGATCCCTTAGGATACCATAAACCAAGGTTCCTAGTTCCAACTAAATACCTGAAAATCCTCTTAACTGCACTAAGGTGAGACTCTTTAGGATTTGATTGATACCTCGCACAGAAACAAACACTGAACATGATGTCAGGCCTGCTTGCTGTGAGATAGAGCAATGATCCTATCATGCCTCTATACCTTGTAACATCCACTGGTTTACCCAACTCATCTCTATCTAAAAGGTTTCCTTGGCTCATTGGAGTATCAATGGGCTTGAAGCTATCAAAGGAAATTTTTTTTATCAAGTCATTACAATATTTTGTTTGACTAATGAAGATACCTTGCTTGCTTTGGTTAATTTGAAATCCCAAAAAGTATGACAGTTCACCCATCATTGACATTTCAAATTGACCTTTCATTAGATTTTCAAAATTTTTGCATAGGTTATCATTTGTAGATCCAAATATTATGTCATCAACATAAACTTGGACCAGCAAGATATCTTTATCAGTAGTTTGTATGAAAAGAGTCTTATCCACATTTCCTCTTAAAAAATTTTGTGAGATGAGAAAGTTGCTAAGTTTCTCATACCAAGCTCTAGGGGCTTGTTTCAATCCATAGAGAGCTTTTGTTAACTTGTAGACATGATTTGGAAATTCTGTATTTTCAAAACCAGGTGTTTGGCTAACAAAAACTTCCTCTTGGATCTCACCATTGAGAAAGGCAGTTTTCACATCCATTTGATAAAGCTTAAAGTCCATTATACAAGCATAAGCAAGGAGGATTCTAATGGCTTCTAGTCTTGCTACAGGGGCATAGGTTTCATCAAAATCTATTCCCTCCTCTTGGTTGTAACCCTTGGCCACTAACCTAGCTTTATTTCTAGTTATAACACCATTCTCATCTAGCTTGTTCCTAAACACCCACCTAGTTCCTATGATATGCTGGTTTTCTGGTTTAGGTACTAGCTGCCACACTTTGTTCCTCTCAAACTGGTTTAACTCCTCTTGCATGGCTACTATCCAGTCAGGGTCCAAAAGAGCTTCTTTAATGTTTTTGGGTTCTACTTGGGAAACAAAGGCTGTAAGGTTGCAAAATTCTCTAAGGGATTTTCTGGTTGAAACACCTTTTGAAATCTCTCCAATAATATTGTCTATGGGATGGTTCTTGGCAAACTTCCACTCTTTGGGTAGATCATCTTCCCTAATTGGTTCTACGCAGTCAGGATTGGTTGGAGGTTCAGGTTCACTGGTTTCTACAGGTTCAGAATCAACAATATCGTCCAATGAGTTACCAACTATAGTAAGAGTGCTGTTCAAGTTTTCATCAAATTTGACATGGACAGACTCCTCTATAGTTTTGGTTCTTTTATTGTAGATTCTATAGGCCTTGCTAACCTGAGAATACCCCAAAAAGATGCCCTCGTCTGCTTTAGGATCAAATTTACCTAGATGTCCCTTGCCATTGTTTAACACAAAGCACTTACACCCAAAAATCCTAAAGTAGGAGATGTTAGGCTTTCTCCCTTTGTATAACTCATAAGGAGTTTTCTTAAGAATGGGCCTAATCAACACTCTATTGATAACATGTGTGGCAGTGTTAATCGCATCAGCCCAGAAATACTTGGGAGTATTTGAGTCTTTCAGCATGGTCCTAGCCAACTCTTCTAAAGACCTATTCTTTCTCTCCACTACACCATTCTGCTGAGGTGTCCTAGGGGCTGAAAACATGTGATGTATGCCATTCTCTTCACAGTAAGTATCAAAAGAATCATTTTGGAATTCACCTCCATGATCACTCTTGATGGATATAATTTTCTGACTTGTTTCATTTTGAACTAATTTTGCAAACTTTTTGAAAACAGAAAAAGTGTCACTTTTATGAGTCAGAAAATACGTCCATGTGAAACGAGAATAATCATCGATCAACACAAATCCATACAAGTTACCACCAAAACTTCTAATCTGAGATGGTCCAAACAAATCCATGTGGATAAGTTGTAAAACCCTATTGGTTTTGACCATATCTATAGGGGGAAAAGAAGACTTAACAAGCTTGCTTTGCTCACAGGAGTCACACAGCCTATCTTTAGAAAACTTTCTATTGGGAAGGCCTATGACTAACTGCTTGCTAACAAGTCTATTCAAATGATCAATATGAATGTGTGCAATGCGTTTATGCCATAACCATGTTTCATCAGCATTTGATAATAAGCAACAAGCAGAATTAACAGGCATATCAGTTAAATCCAACATGTAGATATTATTAACTCTATTACCTACTAATTTCATGCTTTTATCATGCTTGTTTTCAATTGTGCAAGAGAGTGGTGAAAAGCTTACTTGAAAACCATTGTCACACAGCTGACTTATACTTAGAAAGTTATGTTTCAGCCCTTCCACATATAAGACATTTTTAATTATGGCAGTTGATCTGCTGCCAATGTTACCTTCACCACATATCTTGCCCTTGTTGTTATCGCCGTACTTTACGAAACCACCTTCTTTCAGATTAAGGGACACAAACATTGATTTGTCCCCTGTCATATGCTTTGAGCATCCACTATCAAGATACCATTGGTGTTTTGTGGATCTCAAGCATACCTGCAATAGGATTAGAATTTGGATTTAGGTCCCCAATACAAATTGGGTCCTGGGGGGTTAATTTCAACATCTTGTGTCTTAATTTTCCAAATCTGTTTACATCCTCTATTGGCAAGTCTTTTAAATTTGCAATTGTAGACAAAATGTCCTTTTCTACAACAGAAATGACAAGTGACAGCAGAGGATGCAAACTGTTTCGGTTTGACAAAGACATTATGCAAATGACTAGACTTAGCATATTTTTGGTGATGTTTAACATTTTCATAACCTATGCCATGTTTAGTCATATTTCGATTTGCATGCTTTTTGCTATTAAAACCAAGTCCAGATTTTATATTGACACTTCTCTGGTTGCTAAGAATATCATTCAGTTTATCCTTGCTACTAGAGAGTTTCAATAAATCAGACTTCAATAATGCAACAGAATTCTCAAGATCAATGCATTTGGCAGATTTATCATGTGAGTCCTTTTTCAGTTGTTCACATAAGTCCTCAATCTTTTTATAATCATTTTTCATTTGATCATGCAATTTACATTGTTGTTCAAGCATTTTCTTAGTGTTAACTAACTGCTTAACAAATTTAACATATTCAGCATGCAGTTCGTTAAATGCATCTTGCAGTTCCTCAAAAGAAGGATTATATTGAGAGCTTACCTCACTTTCTGATTCAGAATCCGTTTTAGCCATAAGACACAGATTTGCTTCTTCCGTTTCAGAAGATGTGGATGAATCTTCGTTGTCATTCCACGCAATGTATGCTTTTCTGTTTTTCTGAGCTGGTTCCTTGCCTTTAGTTTTGGAATTTCTGTTCTTGTTCTGCAGCTTGTAACAATCAGCTTTTATATGACCAGGTTTGCCACATTCGTAGCATGTAACTGTTTTACTGTCATTGTTTTTCGAGCTGGATTGCTTTCTGAATTTACTATCTTTCTTTTTCAGAAATTTCTTAAATCTTTTGACAAGTAGTCCCAGTTCAGGTTCTTCATCATCCTCACTACTTGATTCATCTGAGCTGGTCTCATGTTCAGATTTGGACTGTTGTGTTTGGGCTTTCAACGACAATCCTTTACGTTTCCTGTCAATTTGCTCAGCTTCATTGAGTCGATGTAGTTCCATCTCATGCTCTCTCAGTTTTTCGCGAGTCTTGTTTTTCTTGAATCTTGAAACTGAACATTCTAATCGATTTACTCAATCGATTATTTTAAGTAGTTCTTCAGACTTTGATGACATTATATAATTAAATCGATTTGCAGAATCGACTTGATGTGTTTTGTTCAAACAACGAGATCAAAACCATCGATGTGCTTAATCGATTTAACCATTCAGTCATCTCTGTTTCTAAAACTTTTTGTGTCAATCGATTGTGCCAATCGATTGTGGACTTTAAGTCTGAAGCACTTTTCATCAGTTGGTTTATTCAATCGATTTACCAAGTCGATTGATACCAACATTTATAACACAGATGTATATAAGCCGATTGTGGTAATCGATTGTGTATGTTCCAGACCTAAGTTATTTTGAAATTTGTTTTAGTGAATCGATTGGCCTAATCGATTTAGTAAACAGGTTTGGCTCTGGGACATTAACAATCGATTGTGTCAATCGATGTAGACAAAACAAAATTAAAGATGTGATTCGTTCAATCGATTTGCCAAATCGATTGCCTACAAAACGTGCTACTGACTTGCACATTTTAATTTCAGTAAGAATGTCAATCGATTTGTCTAATCGATGTAAACAATCAGTTCAGTCTTGGTGATTTACTCAATCGATTTGCCTAATCGATTTGTGGCAAACTAGCTCTCTGACTTGCACAATTCATTTTCTAATAGGTGTACCAATCGATTTGGAGAATCGATTGATAGCCCGTTTGATTTCTTCAAGGATGTACAAATCGATTGTGCTAATCGATTGGGTAACACCAAACTTTATAAAACTATTCAACCCTGTTATAGAA
Source organism: Cicer pinnatifidum (assembly GCA_037974775.1). Lineage (NCBI taxonomy): Eukaryota > Viridiplantae > Streptophyta > Magnoliopsida > Fabales > Fabaceae > Cicer > Cicer pinnatifidum. The sequence goes on along the minus strand of JBBPBR010002317.1, from coordinate 7,412 downwards.
TCGATTGTACTAATCGATGTGCTCATGGATCATCAAGATTTTGTTGATTCCTTGAGTTCCAAGCAATTGTCTCGAGTATGTAGGATTGAATTTGTTGTTCCTGAAATTTTTCTCAGTTGACATTGTTAGATTTATTTCAGATTGTATGCTTGTCAATAACATCAAAAACGAACATATGTCTAACATCTTGTGCATCCAATAGGTGTGTTTGTGTCATTGGAAGATCAATTAGGTCATTTTCGTCCTCCCTAGGCTTATTCTTGTCCAATTAGGGTTTTTAACCAATCATGTGCATCCAATAAGTTGAGTTGTTTCATTGGATTAACATTTAGGACATTTTCGTCCTCCCTAGGCTTATTCTTGTCCAATTAGGGTTTTTAACCAATCTTGTGCATCCAATAAGTTCATTTGTGTCATTGGATTAACATTTAGGTCATTTTCGTCCTCCCTAGGCATATTCTTGTCCAATTAGGGTTTTTAACCAATCTTGTGTATCCAATAGGTGTGTTTGTGTCATTGGATGATCAATTAGGTCATTTTCGTCCTCCCTAGGCTTATTCTTGTCCAATTAGGGTTTTTAACCAATCTTGTGCATCCAATAAGTTTGTTTGTTTCATTGAATTAATATTTAGGTTATTTTCGTCCTCCCTAGGCTTATTCTTGTCCAATTAGGGTTTTTAACCAATCTTGTACATCCAATAGGTGTGTTTGTGTCATTGGATGATCAATTAGGTCATTTTCGTCCTCCCTAGGCTTATTCTTGTCCAATTAGGGTTTTTACCCAATCTTGTGCATCCAATAAGTTCATTTGTGTCATTGGATTAATATTTAGGTCATTTTCGTCCTCCCTAGACTTATTCTTTTCCAATTAGGGTTTTTAACCAATCTTGTGCTTCCAATAGGCGTGTTTGTGTCATTGGATGATCAATTAGGTCATTTTCGTCCTCCCTAGGCATATTCTTGTCCAATTAGGGTTTTTAACCAATCTTGTGCATCCAATAGGTGTGTTTGTGTCATTGGATGATCAATTATGTCATTTTCGTCCTCCCTAGGCTTATTCTTGTCCAATTAGGGTTTTTAACCAATGTTGTGCATCCAATAGGTTTGTTTGTGTCATTGGATGATCAATTATGTCATTTTCGTCCTCCCTAGGCATATTCTTGTCCAATTAGGGTTTTTAACCAATCTTGTGCATCCAATAGGTGTGTTTGTGTCATTGGATGATCAATTAGGTCATTTTCGTCCTCCCTAGGCTTATTCTTGTCCAATTAGGGTTTTTAACCAATCTTGTGCATTGAATTACTTTGTTTGTGTCATTGAATTAATATTTAGGTCATTTTCGTCCTCCCTAGGCATATTCTTGTCCAATTAGGGTTTTTAACCAATCTTGTGTATCCAATAGGTGTGTTTGTGTCATTGGATGATCAATTAGGTCATTTTCGTCCTCCCTAGGCTTATTCTTGTCCAATTAGGGTTTTTAACCAATCTAGTGCATCCAATAAGTTCATTTGTGTCATTGGATTTACATTCAGGTCATTTTCGTCCTCCCTAAGCATATTCTTGTCCAATTAGGGTTTTTAACCAATCTTGTGGATCCAATAGGTGTGTTTGTGTCATTCGATGATCAATTAGGTCATTTTCGACCTCCCTAGGCTTATTCTTGTCCAATTAGGGTTTTTAACAAATCTTGTGCATCCAATAACTTTGTTTGTGTCATTGAATTAATATTTAGGTCATTTTCGTCCTCCCTAGGCATATTCTTGTCCAATTAGGGTTTTTAACCAATCTTGTGCATCCAATAGGTGTGTTTGTGTCATTGGATGATCAATTAGGTCATTTTCGTCCTCCCTAGGCTTATTCTTGTCCAATTAGGGTTTTTAACCAATCTTGTGCATCCAATAACTTTGTTTGTGTCATTGAATTAATATTTAGGTCATTTTCGTCCTCCCTAGTGATAACGTTTCAGCAAGTGTACTGAATCGTTGTAAGTAATAATAAAACGGTAGTACCGAGTGTCGAACTCAAGGATTGCGTTTTACTATTGAATTATATTGAATTACTAAAATTGAACAAAAAGTTTCCAGTTTGATTGAAATAATATTGAAAATTAAAAACTGTAATAAAACAATAATAGAATTGATCTTTTATAATGAGAAAATGTCAGGGATGAGTTTCACTTCGAATCCAACCTTGGTGTCTAATTTGATCCTAGTTACTGAATTCCTTTATTGAATTATTACCGAATTCTCTTTATTATTCTTGCCCTAATGTCTTAGTGACAGAACCTTTAATTCCAAAGTAACCCTTAATTCCTTAGTAGATTTAAGATTAGAATTAAGCATTACCGTATACAAATTCTCTTTTAAATTATTGATTTGCGACTAATTTAATTGGTTTCATGACCTGCATCTATCCCTAGACTACAAATTCATGAATTTCTCATCTCAAGCATTCGTAAAGTCCACTTCCGTTTTAAAATACAAATCGTAGAACATTTTAATGTTGATCAAGCAATAAAAAGCATTAAGCACAGAGATGAGAAAAACAGTTCAATAAACTCATTCATATAACTAGAAATCAAATCAGAAAAATAAGGGTTTCATCTGGTTACACTCATCCCTAACAAATAGGGTTTAGTTACTCATGACAGAGATACAAAAGATAAGGATTAAAGAAGAATTACAAGAATGATTCATGGATGATTCTTGATAAAACTGCTTCAATGGCGTTAGAAACGGCCGTCTTTGAGTTTCTATGTTAGGGCACAAGTCTCCCAAGTTCCCCAGAGTCAAAAAGATCCCTAAAACAGTAAAAAAAAAACGTTTTTATGATTGCTGATGCGCGTCACGCGCTCCAGGCGCGCAGGGTGCGCTCCAGGCGCGCGTTGACAGTGTTAAATGCTGTAAAATGCGCTCCAGGCGCGCAGGACGCGCCCCAGGCGCGCAGGACGCGCCCCAGGCGCGCAGCATCTGCTGTCTGACGTATTTTGCATTTTTCTTGGTTGTCGCGTCTGAATTTGGTCCTGGTGTCTTCATGAAAGTTGTAGATATGGATCGTAGCTTTCAGTAGCACTTGGAATGACTCTAATTGGACATCTAGAACTCCAGATATGACTGAAATACTCCATATGTATCATGTTGATTTTTCACTAAAATTCAGCACTGCACTTAAAAACAAAACACAATGTAAAATTACGAAAAACTCCTACTAAATCACTGAAATACAAGCATAACCTATTAATAACTTCAAAGAACAAAAATAAACCGAATGTATCAAATAAATCCTTAATTTAACTGATGATTGAAGATAAATAAGACTAAAACAGTGGAAATTTATGCATATGATGAAGAGTTATCACAACCCCAAACTTAATCTATTGCTTGTCCCCAAGCAACAATTAATTTCATGTTTGGTGTAGTTAAAAATAACCTTAAACTCAATTTCTCAAATCACATCAAACTCAATGTTCAGTTTCAGCTACTGCAAACATCCCTCATGCTCTATGGTTGCTAAAAAAAAATTTACAAGATTTGTACACATTGGCATTCATTTATCAAATTCAACTCTCTCTTCACACAACCTCACCAAAATTCTCTCAAGTGTTTAGAAGGGTTATGAATTTATCACTCAAATCCTAGAACATGCATCACGCTACCATAGGCTTGAAAAAATTCTAGTTAGTCATCACTATGCAGCAAATACATACATTTTTAGAGGACTTCCGGGTTGTAATGGGGCTTAGGTAAAGGTAGGACATTTTGGGATAGTAGGCTTTAGTGCTTGGAGTTAGGTATGTACTTCCAAATTATTCTACCGTTTTCTTTTTCTTTTTATTATGGAGATTCTCAAACATTGAACACAGAACCAAAAATATATTATTTATCGTTTTTTTTTTTTTTTTGTGAGAATCACCACCCCAAACTTAAAAGGTTGTTATCCCATGTGCAACCCCAAACTTAGAATTTGATCAATACATAACAAAACTTTTCTACCTAACTCCATGTAGGGTGATGTAATTGAAGCAGGGTGTTTTTTATTTTTTTTATTTTTTTTTATTTTTTTGTGTTTTGTGATGTGGCTAGTAACCGAAATAAAGGGGCAAGGCTCAAAGGGGTTAGCAAAGGATACATTTTTATAGGGTAGTTAGAAAGGCTCAAACGACCAAATAAAATTGCCTCAATGTATGCATAAATTACAAGTGATGCAAGTCAGAATTAGTGCAAGTTCTGAAGGGATAATATATGTTTGGATAATCACACAGCAAAGAATTTAAGTGTTTAGGCTCAAAAACTCACAGCTAGGATAATAAGAGAGAGTATGAACAATCAACATAATGCCAAACATGTATTCGAAAAGTTAACATTGTATTTTTGAAAAACTTGATGGCCTATTAGCCTTCTGCAACCATTTAGTAATCAAGCATGTATGCATTAGAGAGACTTATCGATTTGGGCAATAACATAATCAAAGAAATAGAGTTTAACTTTCGAAATCCCAAACAGAACTTAAAGATCAAGTGCAAGTTATTACAACTTTTCATCATCAAACCAAGAAAACAAGAAGAAACAAAGAAAAGCAAATAGACTAGACTAAAACAAAGAAGAACAAGAAAAGAAACAAAGAAAATATAAAAAAAGAAAAAAAAAACTAAAAAAATAAAAGAAAGAAAACTTCTCTAGTTTAGCAATTGAAGGATCCTCATTTAGCTCATCTGCTCCTGTTCCGCTCTGGTCGCCTGTGTAATGGTGAGGTGTAAATAGATCAGCATAAAACATGCCTCCCGGTGTCTATTGAGAAGAGGCGAATGCTCGATAGAGATTGGTCATCCCCAACTCTAATCAGGCGTGTCTATCTCGCTGATCAATCATTACTCGTTCCATCATGGTTTCCAATCTACTGATTCTGTCTTCATTAGAGGGCTGGACTGGGTGTGGGGAGTGGTGCTGTGGTTCCTGTGGTTCAGTATGGTCCTCTGCTGGCATCGCTGCTGGTGGGGCAACAGGGTAGTCTGCTGGAATCATAGAGTGTTTTGTTATCCATCTTGCAGTGATTGGAGTAGCTGATTTCAACATTTCTTCTCCTTGTCTTGGTACCACTCTCACCAACTCACATAATTTGCCTATCAGGGAGGCGTGATGGAAGTAGCCTGTTGGAGGATCAAGAACGGCTGTGCCCCGAATATCATTTGCTATTAACATGCCCACATTAATTCTGTCACCTTTCAGGATAGCAAGTAGTAGACATGCTCTTTGAAATGTTATATCGGATACATTCGAACATGGCAATAGTGTATGATGGACAAAAGTACTCCATGCTTTAGCAATCGGGGTGAGGTCCAATGAGCGTAATTTCCGAACGGAGCCATCTCTATTTCGTACCCAATCTGTGCCTGGTCTGCATAAGGTGTGTAGGATTTCCTGACTGCTTGCTCTTATAAGTTGTTTTTCCATAGCTAGAAAGCGGCAATCATTATAGTTCGGAAGGCCAAGGATTTCATTGATGACTTGAGGCGTGAAAGGCACCCTTTTCCCCCTCACATAACTCACATATTGGTCAAGTGGGAATGGTTGGTCAGACTTTAGATCGGAGGCATTAGAGTAGAATTCCACAGCTAATGATTTGCTAGCTGCGGTGACAAATGTGGTCAGTTTCTCCCATCCTCTGGCAGCAATCATAGCCTGGATGTCAACAAATTCGTCGTCTTCCAACTGAAAATTCTTTTCACTTACGAACTTGTGGACTGCTGGAAGTTTGGCGTAGTATTCTTGTGTTGCCATGTTCTTGAATAGGAATGCATCGTGTTGTGGGGCAGAGGATGTAGTTGCAACCTTAGTTCGTTTTGCCTTTTTTTTGGGTTGCCATTAGGTCCTGCAAAACAAGTAGTCACCCCCAAAGTTCAGAATATTCCAAGTTAGAGATAATTAAATTGAGCACGGTCGACCTTGGAGAAATAACATCATACATGGCCATGAGTTTGTTCACTAACTTCTAAGTGATAATAAAGCATGTGCATTGGTTGTGTCATTTTAACAAACAATTGGAATGCAAGCATGATATTGGTTATGACATTTTATCAAACAGTTGGCATGCAGGCATCATAGTGACCGTGACATTTTATCAAACAGTTGGCATGCAGGCACAAAATTGGTTATGGCATTTTATCAAACAGTTGGCATGCAGGCACAATAATGCATGAAAAAAAACCCTAATCTCACAACCATCTACCCTATTCGAACTAGTTAACAACATACATGCATGCTTAATGTGTACAATTCAGTATAGATTCAGGTTCAAAAGAGAAAAAACCACAAACATTAGTAACCAAGAATGAGTTGCTATTAGGAGTTGCTATTAGGAGTTTTTGGAAACTTACTTGAAGATGGGATGATGTTGGATAGGAGAGGGGAACTTACTTGAGGATGAGATGAGGTTGGATAGGAGAGGGGGACTTACTTGATGATGGTGTTGTGAAAGGAGGATGGTGTGTGTGCAAGAGAGAATGTTCACCTCTTTGTAGTGTTTTAAAAGAACAATGGTGCCAAGCTGCTGTGAAACGCGCTTCAAGCGCATCGGACGCGCTTCAGGCGCTGACAAGTCAGAAGCTGGATTCAACAATGCGCTTCAAGCGCATCCAGGCGCGCTCCAGGCGCGCGTAAGTCAGAGGCAGGATTCAAAAATGCGCTTCAAGCGCATCTGGCGCGCTTCAGGCGCGTGTCACCAGAACTGGAATGCGCGAAATGCGCTTCAGGCGCGAGGTACGCGCTTCAGGCGCGCTCAAGACAGAGACAACGCTGGAAAATGCGCTTCAGGCGCGGGTTACGCGCTTCAGGCGCGTTTTGGCTGCACTTCAACAGAAAAAACACCCCCTAACACATTTTTATGAGTTCTTGCTTATACTAAACATCAAGAACGAATAAAATTAGTAATTAAAAGCCAAAATGGAAATTAAATGAAGTGTTATCAAACTAAAATGAAAAGGATACGAAGTTGGGTTGCCTCCCAACAAGCGCTTGTTTAGTGTCCTAAGCTTGACAATTCACTCTTCAAGTTGTGTCGAGATGGATGGACTCCATCGAATGTTTTGACTCCTCCCCGAAGTACGATTTGAGTCTTTGTCCATTCACCTTGAAGTTTCGATTGGAGTGTGTATCTTTCAACTCTACAGCTCCGTGGGGAAATACCTTGATTACCTTAAAAGGGCCCGACCATCTTGACTTGAGTTTTCCGGGAAACAACTTCAACCTTGAGTTGAATAGTAGAACTAGTTCTCCTTCTTGGAATTCCTTGAATCTAATTTTTTTGTCATGCCATTTCTTGGTTTTTTCTTTATATATCTTGGCATTCTCATAGGCGAAATTCCGGAATTCCTCTAACTCGTGCAGTTGAAGAATTCTCGCCTCGCCTGCCTTCCC
>JBBPBR010002316.1:0-12092 GCA_037974775.1 Cicer pinnatifidum | reverse complement strand
TGGTTAAAAACCCTAATTGGACAAGAATAAGCCTAGAGAGGACGAAAATAACCTAAATGTTCATCAAATGACTAAACACACCTATTGGATGCCCAAGATTGGTTAGAAACCATAATTGGACAAGAATAAGCCTAGGGAGGACCAAAATGACCTAAATGTTAATCCAATGACACAAATGAACTTATTGGATGCACAAGACTGGTTAAAAACCCTAATTGGACAAGAATAAGCCTAGAGAGGACGAAAATAACCTAAATGTTCCTCAAATGACTAAACACACCTATTGGATGCCCAAGATTGGTTAGAAACCATAATTGGACAAGAATAAGCCTAGGGAGGACGAAAATGATCTAAATGTTAATCCAATGACACAAATGAACTTATTGGATGCACAAGATTGGTTAAAAACCCTAATTGGACAAGAATAAGCCTAGAGAGGACGAAAATGACCTAAATGTTCATCACATGACTAAACACACCTATTGGATGCACAAGATTGGTTAGAAACCCTAATTGGACAAGAATATGCCTAGGGAGGACGAAAATGACCTAAATATTCATCCAATGACACAAATGAACTTATTGGATGCACAAGATTGCTTAAAACCCTAATTGGACAAGAATAAGCCTAGAGAGGACGAAAATGACCTAAATGTTCATCCAATGACACTAACACACCTATTGGATGCACAAGATTGGTTAGAAACCCTAATTGGACAAGAATAAGCCTAGGGAGGACGAAAATGACCTAAATGTTCATCCAATGACACAAATGAACTTATTGGATGCACAAGATTGGTTAAAAACCCTAATTGGACAAGAATAAGCCTAGGGAGGACGAAAATGACCTAAATGTTCATCCAATGACACAAACACACCTATTGGATGCACAAGATTGGTTAGAAACCCTTATTGGACAAGAATAAGTCTAGGGAGGACGAAAATGACCTAAATGTTCATCCAATGACACAAATGAACTTATTGGATGCACAAGATTGCTTAAAAACCCTAATTGGACAAGAATAAGCCTAGGGAGGACCAAAATGACCTAAATGTTCATCCAATGACACAAACACACCTATTGGATGCACAAGATTGGTTAGAAACCCTAATTGGACAAGAATAAGCCTAGGGAGGACGAAAATGACCTAAATGTTCATCCAATGACAAATGAACTTATTGGATGCACAAAATTGGACAAGAATAATCCTATGGAGGACGAAAATGACCTAAATGTTAATCCAATGACACAAACACACCTATTGGATGCACAAGATTGGTTAGAAACCCTAATTTGACAAGAATAAGCCTAGGGAGGACGAAAATGACCTAAATGTTAATCCAATGACACAAATGAACTTATTGGCTGCACAAGATTAGTTAAAAACCCTAATTGGACAAGAATAAGCCTAGGGAGGACGAAAATAACCTAAATGTTCATCCAATGACACAAACACACCTATTGAATGCGCAAGATTGGTTAAAAACCCTAATTGGACAAGAATAAGCCTAGGGAGGACAAAAATGACCTAAATGTTCATCCAATGACACAAATGAACTTATTGGATGCACAAGATTGGTTAAAAACCATAATTGGACAAGCATAAGCCTAGGGAGGACGAAAATGACCTAAATGTTAATCCAATGACACAAACACACCTATTGGATGCACAAGATTGGTTAAAAACCCTAATTGGACAAGAATAAGCCTAGGGAGGACGAAATGACCTAAATGTTAATCCAATGAAACAAATGAACTTATTGGATGCACAAGATTGGTTAAAAACCCTAATTGGACAAGAATAAGCCTAGGAAGGACAAAAATGACCTAAATGTTCATCCAATGACACAAACACACCTATTGGATGCACAAGATTGGTTAGAAACCCTAATTGGACAAGAATAAGCCTAGGGAGGACGAAAATGACCTAAATGTTAATCCAATGACACAAGTGAACTTATTGGATGCACAAGATTGGTTAAAAACCATAATTGGACAAGAACAAGCCTAGGGAGGACGAAAATGACCTAAATGTTCATCCAATGACACACACACCTATTGGATGCACAAGATTAGTTAGAAACCCAAATTGGACAAGAATAAGCCTAGAGAGGACGAAAATGACCTAAATGTTAATCCAATGACACAAATGAACTTATTGGATGAACAAGATTGGTTTAAAACCCTAATTGGAAAAGAATAAGCGTAGGGAGGATGAAAATAACCTAAATGTTCATCAAATGACTAAACACACCTATTGGATGCACAAGATTGGTTAAAAACCCTAATTGGACAAGAATAAGCCTAGGGAGGACGAAAATGACCTAAATGTTCATCCAATGACACAAACACACCTATTGGATGCACAAGATTGGTTAAAAACCCTAATTGGACAAGAATAAGCCTAGGGAGGACGAAAATGACCTAAATGTTAATCCGATGACACAAATGAACTTATTGGATGCACAAGATTGGTTAAAAACCCTAATTGGACAAGAATAAGCCTAGGGAGGACGAAAATGACCTAAATGTTCATCCAATGACACAAACACACCTATTGGATGCACAAGATTGGTTAGAAACCCTAATTGGACAAGAATAAGCCTTTGGAGGACGAAAATGACCTAAACGTTCATCCAATGACACAAATGAACTTATTGGATGCACAAGATTGGTTAAAAACCCTAATTGGACAAGAATAAGCCTAGGGAGGACGAAAATGACCTAAATGTTCATCCAATGACACAAACACACCTATTGGATGCACAAGATTGGTTAGAAACCCTTATTGGACAAGAATAAGCCTAGGGAGGACGAAAATGACCTAAATGTTAATCCAAAGACACAAATGAACTTATTGGATGCACAAGATTGGTTAAAAACCCTAATTGGACAAGAATAAGCCTAGGGAGGACGAAAATGACCTAAATGTTCATCCAATGACACAAACACACCTATTGGATGCACAAGATTGGTTAAAAACCCTAATTGGAAAAGAATAAGCGTAGGGAGGACGAAAATGACCTAAATGTTCATCCAATGACACAAATGAACTTATTGGATGCACAAGATTGGTTAAAAACCCTAATTGGACAACAATAAGCCTTGGGAGGACGAAAATGACCTAAATGTTCATCCAATGACACAAATGAACTTATTGGATGCACAAGATTGGTTAAAAACCCTAATTGGACAAGAATAAGCCTAGGGTGGACGAAAATGGACTAAATGTTTATCCAATGACACAAATGAACTTATTGGATGCACAAGATTGGTTAAAAACCCTAATTGGACAAGAATAAGCCTAGGGAGGACGAAAATGACCTAAATGTTCATCCAATGACACAAACACACCTATTGGATGCACAAGATTGGTTAAAAACCCTAATTGGACAAGAATAAGCCTAGGGAGGACGAAATGACCTAAATGTTAATCCAATGAAACAAATCAACTTATTGGATGCACAAGATTGGTTAAAAACCCTAATTGGACAAGAATAAGCCTAGGGAGGACGAAAATGACCTAAATGTTCATCCAATGACACAAACACACCTATTGGATGCACAAGATTGGTTAAAAACCCTAATTGGTCAAGAATAAGCCTAGGGAGGACGAAAATGACCTAAATGTTCATCCAATGACACAAATGAACTTATTGGATGCACAAGTTTGGTTAAAAACCCTAATTGGACAAGAATAAGCCTAGGGTGGACGAAAATTACCTAATTGTTCATCCAATGACACAAATGAACATATTGGATGCACATGATTGGATAAAAACCCTAATTGGACAAGTATAAGCCTAGGGAGGACGAAAATGGCCTAAATGTTAATCCAATGACACAAATGAACTTATTAAATGCATAAGATTGCTTAAAACCCTAATTGTACAAGAATAAGCGTAGGGAGGACGAAAATGACCTAAATGTTCATCCAATGACACAAACACACCTATTGGATGCACAAGATTGGTTAAAAACCCTAATTGGACAAGAATAAGCCTAGGGAGGACGAAAATGACCTAAATGTTCATCCAATGACACAAACACACCTATTGGATGCACAAGATTGGTTAAAAACCCTAATTGGACAAGAATAAGCATAGGGAGGACGAAAATGACCTAAATATTCATCCAATGACACAAATAAACTTATTGGATGCACAAGATTGCTTAAAACCCTAATTGGACAAGAACAAGCCTAGGGTGGACGAAAATGGCCTAAATGTTAATCCAATGACACAAATGAACTTATTGGATGCACAAGATTGCTTAAAACCCTAATTGGACAAGAATAAGCCTAGGGAGGATGAAAATGACCTAAATGTTCATCCAATGACACAAACACACCTATTGGATGCACAAGATTGGTTAAAAACCCTAATTGGACAAGAATAAGCCTAGGGAGGACGAAAATGACCTAAATGTTAATCCAATGACACAAATGAACTTATTGGATGCACAAGATTGGTTAGATACCCTAATTGGACAATAATAAGCCTAGAGAGGACGAAAATGACCTAATTGTTCATCCAATGACACAAATGAACTTATTGGATGCACAAGATTGCTTAAAACCCTAATTGGACAAGAATAAGACTAGGGAGGACGAAAATGACCTAAATGTTAATCGAATGACACAAATGAACTTATTGGATGCACAAGATTGCTTAAAACCCTAATTGGACAAGAATAAGCCTAGGGAGGATGAAAATGACCTAAATGTTCATCCAATGACACAAACACACCTATTGGATGCACAAGATTGGTTAAAAACCCTAATTGGACAAGAATAAGCCTAGGGAGGATGAAAATGACCTAATAGTTAATCCAATGACACAAATGAACTTATTGGATGCACAAGATTGGTTAAAAACCCTAATTGGACAAGAATAAGCCTAGGGAGGACGAAAATGACCTAAATGTTCATCCAATGACACAAACACACCTATTGGATGCACAAGATTGGTTAGAAACCCTAATTGGACAAGAATAAGCATAGGGAGGACGAAAATGACCAAAATGTTAATCCAATGACACAAATGAACTTATTGGATGCACAAGATTGCTTAAAAACCCTAATTGGACAAGAATAAGCCTAGGGAGGACGAAAATGACCTAAATGTTCATCCAATGACACAAACACACCTATTGGATGCACAAGATTGGTTAGAAACCCTAATTGGACAAGAATAAGCCTAGGGAGGACGAAAATGACCTAAATGTTCATCCAATGACACAAAGACACCTATTGGATGCACAAGATTGGTTAGAAACCCTAATTGGACAAGAATAAGCCTATGGAGGACGAAAATGACCTAAATGTTCATCCAATGACACAAACACACCTATTGAATGCACAAGATTGGTTAAAAACCCTAATTGGACAAGAATAAGCCTAGGGAGGACGAAAATGACCTAAATGTTCATCCAATGACACAAATACACCTATTGGAAGCACAAGATTGGTTAGAAACCCTAATTGGACAAGAATAAGCCTAGGGAGGACGAAAATGACCTAAATGTTCATCCAATAACACAAATGAACTTATTGGATGCACAAGATTGCTTAAAAACCCTAATTAGACAAGAATAAGCCAAGGGAGGACGAAAATGACCTAAATGTTCATCCAATGACACAAATGAACTTATTGGATGCACAAGATTGCTTAAAAACCCTAATTGGACAAGAATAAGCCTAGGGAGGACGAAAATGACCTAAATGTTCATCCAATGACACAAACACACCTATTGGATGCACAAGATTGGTTAAAAACCCTAATTGGACAAGAATAAGCCTAGGGAGGACGAAAATGACCTAAATGTTCATCCAATGACACAAATACACCTATTGGATGCACAAGATTGGTTAGAAACCCTAATTGGACAAGAATAAGCCTAGGGAGGACGTAAATGACCTAAATGTTCATCCAATAACACAAATGAACTTATTGGATGCACAAGATTGCTTAAAAACCCTAATTAGACAAGAATAAGCCTAGGGAGGACGAAAATGACCTAAATGTTCATCCAATGACACAAATGAACTTATTGGATGCACAAGATTGGTTAAAAATCCTAATTGGACAAGAATAAGCCTAGGGAGGACGAAAATGACCTAAATGTTCATCCAATGACACAAATGAACTTATTGGATGCACAAGATTGGTTAAAAATCCTAATCGGACAAGAATAAGCCTAGGGAGGACGAAAATGACCTAAATGTTCATCCAATGACACAAACACACCTATTGGATGCACAAGATTGGTTAAAAACCCTAATTGGACAAGAATAAGCCTAGGGAGGACGAAAATGACCTAAATGTTCATCCAATGACACAAACACACCTATTGGATGCACAAGATTGGTTAAAAACCCTAATTGGACAAGAATAAGCCTAGGGAGGACGAAAATGACGTAAATGTTCATCCAATGACACAAATGAACTTTTTGGATGCACAAGATTGCTTAAAAACCCTAATTGGACAAGAATAAGCCTAGGGAGGACGAAAATGACCTAAATGTTCATCCAATGACACAAATACACCTATTGGATGCAAAAGATTGGTTAGAAACCCTAATTTGACAAGAATAAGCCTAGGGAGGACGAAAATGACCTAAATGTTCATCCACTGACACAAACACACCTATTGGATGCACAAGATTGGTTAAAAACCCTAATTGGACAAGAATAAGCCTAGGGAGGACGAAAATGACCTAAATGTTCATCCAATGACACAAACACACCTATTGGATGCACAAGATTGGTTAAAAACCCTAATGGGACAAGAATAAGGTTAGGGAGGACGAAAATGACCTAAATGTTCATCCAATGACACAAACACACCTATTGGATGCACAAGATTGGTTAGAAACCCTAATTGGACAAGAATAAGCCTAGGGAGGACGAAAATGACCTAAATGTTCACCCAATGACACAAAGGAACTTATTGGATGCACAAGATTGGTTAAAAACCCTAATTGGACAAGAATAAGCCTAGGGAGGACGAAAATGACCTAAATGTTCATCCAATGACACAAACACACCTATTGGATGCACAAGATTGGTTAGAAACCCTTATTGGACAAGAATAAGCGTAGGGAGGACGAAAATGACCTAAATGTTAATCCAATGATACAAATGAACTTATTGGATGCACAAGATTGGTTAAAAACCCTAATTGGACAAGAATAAGCCTAGGGAGGACGAAAATGACCTAAATGTTCATCCAATGACACAAACACACCTATTGGATGCACAAGATTGTTTACAAACCCTAATTGGACAAGAATAAGCCTTGGGAGGACGTAAATGACCTAAATGTTCATCCAATGACACAAATGAACATATTGGATGCACAAGATTGGTTAAAAACCCTAATTGGACAAGAATAAGCCTAGGGAGGACGAAAATGACCTAAATGTTCATCAAATGACTTAACACACCTATTGGATGCACAAGATTGGTTAGAAACCCTAATTGGACAAGAATAAGCCTAGGGAGGATGAAAATGACTTAAACGTTCATCCAAAGACACAAATGAACTTATTGGATGCACAAGATTGGTTAAAAACCCTAATTGGACAAGAATAAGCCTAGGGAGGACGAAAATGACCTAAATGTTCATCCAATGACACAAACACACCTATTGGATGCACAAGATTGGTTAAAAACCCTAATTGGACAAGAATAAGCCTAGGGAGGATGAAAATGACCTAAATGTTCATCCAATGACACAAATGAACTTATTGGATGCACAAGATTGGTTAAAAACCCTAATTGGACAAGAATAAGCCTAGGGAGGACGAAAATGACATCAATGTTCGTCCAATGACACAAACACACCTATTGGATGCACAAGATTGGTTAGAAACCCTAATTGGACAAGAATAAGCCTAGGAAGGACGAAAATGACCTAAATGTTAATCCAATGACACAAATGAACTTATTGGATGCACAAGATTGGTTAAAAACCCTAATTGGACAAGAATAAGCCTAGGGAGGACGAAAATGACCTAAATGTTCATCCAATGACACAAACACACCTATTGGATGCACAAGATTGGTTAAAAACCCTAATTAGACAAGAATAAGCCTAGGGAGGACGAAAATGACCTAAATGTTCATCCAATGACACAAATGAACTTATTGGATGCACAAGATTGGTTAAAACTCCTAATTGGACAAGAATAAGCCTAGGGAGGACGAAAATAACCTAAATGTTCATCAAATGACTAAACACACCTATTGGATGCACAAGATTGGTTAGAAACCCTAATTGGACAAGAATAAGCCTGGGGAGGACGAAAATGACCTAAATGTTCACCCAATGACACAAATGAACTTATTGGATGCACAAGATTGGTTAAAAACCCTAATTGGACAAGAATAAGCCTAGGGAGGACGAAAATGACCTAAATGTTCATCCAATGACACAAACACACCTATTGGATGCACAAGATTGGTTAGAAACCCTAATTGGACAAGAATAAGCCTAGGAGGACGAAAATAAACTAAATGTTCATCCAATGACACAAACACACCTATTGGATGCACAAGATTGGTTAGAAACCCTAATTGGATAAGAATAAACCTTGGGAGGACGAAAATGACCTAAATGTTCATCCAATGACACAAATGAACTTATTGGATGCACAAGATTGGTTAAAAACCCTAATTGGACAAGAATAAGCCTAGGGAGGACGAAAATGACCTAAATGTTCATCCAATGACACAAACACACCTATTGGATGCACAAGATTGGTTAGAAACCCTTATTGGACAAGAATAAGCCTAGGGAGGACGAAAATGACCTAAATGTTAATCCAAAGACACAAATGAACTTATTGGATGCACAAGATTGGTTAAAAACCCTAATTGGACAAGAATAAGCCTAGGGAGGACGAAAATGACCTAAATGTTCATCCAATGACACAAACACACCTATTGGATGCACAAGATTGGTTAAAAACCCTAATTGGACAAGAATAAGCCTAGGGAGGACGAAAATGACTTAAATGTTCATCCAATGACACAAATGAACTTATTGGATGCATAAGATTGGTTAAAAACCCTAATTGGACAAGAATAAGCTTAGGGTGGACGAAAATGACCTAATTGTTCATCCAATGACACAAATGAACTTATTGGATGCACAAGATTGGTTAAAAACCCTAATTGGACAAGAATAAGCCTAGGGAGGACGAAAATGACCTAAATGTTCATCCAATGACACAAACACACCTATTGGATGCACAAGATTGGTTAAAAACCCTAATTGGACAAGCATAAGCCTAGGGAGGACGAAAATGACCTAAATGTTAATCCAATGACACAAATGAACTTATTGGATGCACAAGATTGGTTAAAAACCCTAATTGGACAAGAATAAGCCTAGAGAGGACGAAAATAACCTAAATGTTCATCAAATGACTAAACACACCTATTGGATGCACAAGATTGGTTTGAAACCCTAATTGGACAAGAATAAGCCTAGGGAGGACGAAAATGACCTAAGTGTTCACCCAATGACACAAATGAACTTATTGGATGCACAAGATTGGTTAAAAACCCTAATTGGACAAGAATAAGCCTAGGGAGGACGAAAATGACCTAAATGTTCATCCAATGACACAAACACACCTATTGGATGCACAAGATTGGTTAGAAACCCTAATTGGACAAGAATAAGCCTAGGGAGGACGAAAATGACCTATGTGTTCACCCAATGACAAAAATGAACTTATTGGATGCACAAAATTGGTTAAAAACCCTAATTGGACAAGAATAAGCCTAGGGAGGACGAAAATGATCTAAATGTTCTTCCAATGACACAAACACACCTATTGGATGCACAAGATTGGTTAAAAACCCTAATTGGATAAGAATAAGCATAGGGAGGACGAAAATGACCTAAATGTTCATCCAATGACACAAATGAACTTATTGGATGCACAAGATTGCTTAAAACACTAATTGGACAAGAATAAGACTAGGGAGGACGAAAATGACCTAAATGTTCATCCAATGACACAAATGAACTTATTGGATGCACAAGATTGGTTAAAAACCCTAATTGGACAAGAATAAGCCTAGAGAGGACGAAAATAACCTAAATGTTCATCAAATGACTAAACACACCTATTGGATGCCCAAGATTGGTTAGAAACCATAATTGGACAAGAATAAGCCTAGGGAGGACCAAAATGACCTAAATGTTAATCCAATGACACAAATGAACTTATTGGATGCACAAGACTGGTTAAAAACCCTAATTGGACAAGAATAAGCCTAGAGAGGACGAAAATAACCTAAATGTTCATCAAATGACTAAACACACCTATTGGATGCCCAAGATTGGTTAGAAACCATAATTGGACAAGAATAAGCCTAGGGAGGACGAAAATGATCTAAATGTTAATCCAATGACACAAATGAACTTATTGGATGCACAAGATTGGTTAAAAACCCTAATTGGACAAGAATAAGCCTAGAGAGGACGAAAATGACCTAAATGTTCATCAAATGACTAAACACACCTATTGGATGCACAAGATTGGTTAGAAACCCTAATTGGACAAGAATATGCCTAGGGAGGACGAAAATGACCTAAATATTCATCCAATGACACAAATGAACTTATTGAATGCACAAGATTGCTTAAAACCCTAATTGGACAAGAATAAGCCTAGAGAGGACGAAAATGACCTAAATGTTCATCCAATGACACTAACACACCTATTGGATGCACAAGATTGGTTAGAAACCCTAATTGGACAAGAATAAGCCTTGGGAGGACGAAAATGACCTAAATGTTCATCCAATGACACAAATGAACTTATTGGATGCACAAGATTGGTTAAAAACCCTAATTGGACAAGAATAAGCCTAGGGAGGACGAAAATGACCTAAATGTTCATCCAATGACACAAACACACCTATTGGATGCACAAGATTGGTTAAAAACCCTAATTGGACAAGAATAAGACTAGGGAGGAAGAAAATGACCTAAATGTTCATCCAATGACACAAACACACCTATTGGATGCACAAGATTGGTTAGAAACCCTAATTGGACAAGAATAAGCCTTAAGAGGACGAAAATGACCTAAATGTTCATCCAATGACACAAATGAACTTATTGGAGGCACAAGATTGGTTAAAAACCCTAAATGGACAAGAATAAGCCTAGGGAGGACGAAAATGACCTAAATGTTCATCCAATGACACAAACACACCTATTGGATGCACAAGATTGGTTAGAAACCCTAATTGGACAAGCATAAGCCTAGGGAGGACGAAAATGACCTAAATGTTAATCCAATGACACAAATGAACTTATTGGATGCACAAGATTGGTTAAAAACCCTAATTGGACAAGAATAAGCCTAGAGAGGACGAAAATAACCTAAAAGTTCATCAAATGACTAAACACACCTATTGGATGCACAAGATTGGTTAGAAACCCTAATTGGACAAGAATAAGCCTAGGGAGAACGAAAATGACCTAAGTGTTCACCCAATGACACAAATGAACTTATTGGATGCACAAGATTGGTTAAAAACCCTAATTGGACAAGAATAAGCCTAGGGAGGACGAAAATGACCTAAATGTTCATCCAATGACACAAACACACCTATTGGATGCACAAGATTGGTTAGAAACCCTAATTGGACAAGAATAAGCCTAGGGAGGACGAAAATGACCTATGTGTTCACCCAATGACAAAAATGAACTTATTGGATGCACAAAATTGGTTAAAAACCCTAATTGGACAAGAATAAGCCTAGGGAGGACGAAAATGACCTAAATGTTCTTCAAATGACACAAACACACCTATTGGATGCACAAGATTGGTTAAAAACCCTAATTGGATAAGAATAAGCATAGGGAGGACGAAAATGACCTAAATGTTCATCCAATGACACAAATGAACTTATTGGATGCACAAGATTGCTTAAAACACTAATTGGACAAGAATAAGACTAGGGAGGACGAAAATGACCTAAATGTTCATCCAATGACACAAATGAACTTATTGGATGCACAAGATTGGTTAAAAACCCTAATTGGACAAGAATAAGCCTAG
>JBBPBR010002315.1:0-12103 GCA_037974775.1 Cicer pinnatifidum | reverse complement strand
TTCTTGTCCAATTAGGGTTTTTAACCAATCTTGTGCATCCAATAGGTGTGTTTGTGCCATTGGATGATCAATTAGATCATTTTCGTCCTCCCTAGGTATATTCCTATCCAATTAGGGTTTTTAACGAATCTTGTGCATCCAATAGGTGTGTTTGTGTCATTGGATGATCAATTAGGTCATTTTCGTCCTCCCTAGGCTTATTCTTGTCCAATTATGGTTTTTAACCAATCTTGTGCATCCAATAAGTTCATTTGTGTCTTTGGATTAACATTTAGGTCATTTTCGTCCTCCCTAAACATATTCTTGTCCAATTAGGGTTTTTAACCAATCTTGTGCTTCCAAAAGGTGTGTTTGTGTCATTGGATGATCAATTAGGTCATTTTCGTCCTCCCTAAGCTTATTCTTGTCCAATTAGGGTTTTTAACCAATCTTGTGCATCCAATAAGTTTGTTTGTGTCATTGAATTAATATTTAGGTCATTTTCGTCCTCCCTAGGCATATTCTTGTCCAATTAGGGGTTTTAACCAATCTTGTGCATCCAATAGGTGTGTTTGTGTCATTGGATGATCAATTAGGTCACTTTCGTCCTCTCTCGGCATATTCTCGTCCAATTAGGGTTTTTAACCCATGTTGTGCATCCAATAACTTTGTTTCTGTCATTGAATTAATATTTAGGTTATTTTCGTCCTCCCTAGGCTTATTCTTGTCCAATTAGGGTTTTTAACCAATCTTGTGCATCCAATAAGTTGAGTTGTGTCATTGGATTAACATTTAGGTCATATTCGTCCTCCCTAGGCTTATTCTTGTCCAATTAGGGTTTTTAACCAATCTTGTGCATCCAATAGGTGTGTTTGTGTCTTTGGATGATCAATTAGGTCATTTTCGTCCACCATAGGCTTATTCTTGTCCAATTAGGGTTTTTAACCAATCTTGTGCATCCAATAAGTAGAGTTGTGTCATTGGATTGACATTTAGGTTATTTTTGTCCTCCCTTGGCTTATTCTTGTACAATTAGGGTTTTTAACTAATCTTGTGCATCCAATAAGTTTATTTGTGTCATTGGATGATCAATTAGGTCATTTTCGTCCTCCCTAGGCATATTCTTGTCCAATTAGGGTTTTTAACCAATCTTGTGCATCCAATAGGTGTGTTTGTGTCATTGGATGATCAATTAGGTCATTTTCGTCCTCCCTAGGCTTATTCTTGTCCAATTAGGGTTTTTAACCGATCTTGTGCATCCAATAGGTGTGTTTGTGTCATTGGATGATCAATTAGGTCATTTTCGTCCTCCCTAGGCTTATTCTTGTCCAATTTGGGTTTTTAACCAATCTTGTGCATCCAATAAGTTGAGTTGTGTCATTGGATTAACATTTAGGTCATTTCCGTCCTCCCTAGGCTTATTCTTGTCCAATTAGGGTTTTTAACCAATCTTGTGCATTCAATAAGTTCATTTGTGTCATTGGATTAACATTTAGGTCATTTTCGTCCTCCCTAGGCATATTCTTGTCCAATTAGGGTTTTTAACCAATCTTGTGCATCCAATAGGTGTGTTTGTGTCATTGGATGATCAATTAGGTTATTTTCGTCCTCCCTAGGCTTATTCTTGTCCAATTAGGGTTTTTAACCAATCTTGTGCATCCAATCGGTGTTAAACCAATCTTGTGCATCCAATAGGTGTGTTTGTGGCAATATATGATCAATTAGGTCATTTTCGTCCTCCCTAGGCTTATTCTTGTCCAATTAGGGTTTTTAACCAATCTTGTGCATCCAATAGGTGTGTTTGTGTCATTGGATGATCAATTAGGTCATTTTCGTCCTCCCTAGGCTTATTCTTGTCCAATTAGGGTTTTTAACCAATCTTGTGCATCCAATAACTTTGTTTGTGTCATTGAATTAATATTTTGGTCATTTTCGTCCTCCCTAGGCATGTTCTTGTCCAACTAGGGTTTTTAACCAATCTTGTGCATCCAATTGGTGTGTTTGTGTCATTGGATGATCAATTAGGTCATTTTCGTCCTCCCTAGGCTTATTCTTGTCCAATTAGGGTTTTTAACCAATCTTGTGCATCCAATAGGTGTGTTTGTGTCATTGGATGATCAATTAGGTCATTTTCGTCCTCCCTAGGCTTATTCTTGTCCAATTAGGGTTTTTAACCAATCTTGTGCATCCAATAGGTGTGTTTGTGTCATTGGATGATCAATTAGGTCATTTTCGTCCTCCCTAGGGTTATTCTTGTCCAATTAGGGTTTTTAACCAATCTTGTGCATCCAATAAGTTCATTTGTGTCATTGGATGATTAATTAGGTCATTTTCGTCCTCCCTAGGCTTATTCTTGTCCAATTAGGGTTTTTAACCAATCTTGTGCATCCAATAGGTGTGTTTGTGTCATTGGATGATCAATTAGGTTATTTTCGTCCTCCCTAGGCTTATTCTGGTCCAATTAGGGTTTTTAACTAAACTTGTGCATCCAATAGGTGTGTTTGTGTCATTGGATGATCAATTAGGTCATTTTCGTCCTCCCTAGGCTTATTCTTGTCCAATTAGGGTTTTTAACCAATCTTGTGCATCCAATAGGTGTGTTTGTGTCATTGGATGATCAATTAGGTCATTTTCGTCCTCCCTAGGCTTATTCTTGGCCAATTAGGGTTTTTAACCAATCTTGTGCCTCAAATAAGTTTGTTTGTGTCATTGAATTAATATTTAGGTCATTTTCGTCCTCCCTAGGCATATTCTTGTCCAATTAGGGTTTTTAACCAATCTTGTGCATCCAATAGGTGTGTTTGTGTCATTGGATGATCAATTAGGTCATTTTCGTCCTCCCTAGGCTTATTCTTGTCCAATTAGGGTTTTTAACCAATCTTGTACATCTAATAAGTTCATTTGTGTCATCGGATTAACATTTAGGTCATTTTCGTCCTCCCTAGGCATATTCTTGTCCAATTAGGGTTTTTAACCAATCTTGTGCATCCAATAGGTGTGTTTGTGTCATTGGATGATCAATTAGGTCATTTTCGTCCTCCCTAGGCTTATTCTTGTCCAATTAGGGTTTTTAACCAATCTTGGGCATCCAACAAGTTCATTTGTGTCATTGGATGATTAATTTGGTCATTTTCGTCCTCCCTAGGCTTATTCTTGTCCAACTAGAGTTTTTAACCAATCTTGTGCCTCCAATAGGTGTGTTTGTGTCATTGGATGATCAATTAGGTCATTTTCGTCCTTCCTAGGCTTATTCTTGTCAAATTAGGGTTTTTAACCAAACTTGTGCATCCAATAAGTTGAGTTGTGTCATTGGATTAACATTTAGGTCATTTTCGTTCTCCCAAGGCTTATTCTTGTCCAATTAGGGTTTTTAACCAATCTTGTGCATCCAATAAGTTCATTTGTGTTATTGGATTAACATTTAGGTCATATTCGTCCTCCCTAGGCATATTCTTGTCCAATTAGGGTTTTTAACCAATCTTGTGCATCCAATAGCTGTGTTTGTGTCATTGGATGATCAATTAGGTCATTTTCGTCCTCCCTAGGCATATTCTTGTCCAATTAGGGTTTTTAACCAATCTTGTGCTTCCAATAGGCGTGTTTGTGTCATTGGATGATCAATTAGGTCATTTTCGTCCTCCCTAGGCATATTCTTGTCCAATTAGGGTTTTTAACCAATCTTGTGCATCCAATAGGTGTGTTTCTGTCATTGGACGATCAATTAGGTCATTTTCGTCCTCCCTACACTTATTCTTCCCAATTAGGGTTTTTAACCAATCTTGTGCATCCAATAGGTGTGTTTGTGTCATTGGATGATCAATTAGGTCATTTTCGTCCTCCCTAGGCTTATTCTGGTCCAATTAGGGTTTTTAACCAATCTTGTGCATCCAATAGCTGTGTTTGTGTCATTGGATGATCAATTAGGTCATTTTCGTCCTCCCTAGGCATATTCTTGTCCAATTAGGGTTTTTAACCAATCTTGTGCATCCAATAGGTGTGTTTGTGTCATTGGATGATCAATTAGGTCATTTTCGTCCTCCCTAGGCTTATTCTTGTCCAATTAGGGTTTTTAACCAATCTTGTGCATCCGATAAGTTTGTTTGTGTCATTGAATTAATATTTAGGTCATTTTCGTCGTCCCTAGGCATATTCTTGTCCAATTAGGGTTTTTAACCAATCTTGTGCATCCAATAGGTGTGTTTGTGTCATTGGATGATCAATTAGGTCATTTTCGTCCTCCCTAGGCTTATTCTTGTCCAATTAGGGTTTTTAACCAATCTTGTGCATCCAATAAGTTGAGTTGTGTCATTGGATTAACATTTAGGTCATTTTCGTCATCCCTAGTCTTATTCTTGTCCAATTAGGGTTTTTAACCAATCTTGTGCATCCAATAAGTTGAGTTGTGTAATTGGATTAACATTTAGGTCATTTTCGTCCTGCCTAGGCATATTCTTGTCCAATTAGTGTTTTTAACCAATCTTGTGCATCCAATAGGTGTTTTTGTGTCATTGGATGATCAATTAGGTTATTTTCGTCGTCCCTAGGCTTATTCTTGTCCAATTAAGGTTTTTAACTAATCTTGTGCATCCAATAAGTTCATTTGTGTCATTGGACGATCAATTAGGTCATTTTCGTCCTCCCCAGGCATATTCTTGTCCAATTAGGGTTTTTAACCAATCTTGTGCATCCAATAGGTGTGTTTGTGTCATTGGATGATCAATTAGGTCATTTTCGTCCTCCCTAGGCTTATTCTTGTCCAATTAGGGTTTTTAACCAATCTTGTGCATCCAATAAGTTTGTTTGTGTCATTGGATTAACATTTAGGTCATTTTCATCCTCCCTAGGCATATTCTTGTCCAATTAGGGTTTTTAACCAATCTTGTGCATCCAATAGGTGTGTTTGTGTCATTGGATGATCAATTAGGTCATTTTCGTCCTCCCTAGGCTTATTCTTGTCCAATTAGGGTTTTTAACCAATCTTGTGCATCCAATAATTTTGTTTGTGTCATTGAATTAATATTTAGGTCATTTTCGTCCTCCCTAGGCATATTCTTGTCCAATTAGGGTTTATAACCAATCTTCTGCATCCAATAGGTGTGTTTGTGGCAATGGATGATCAATTAGGTCATTTTCGTCCTCCCTAGGCTTATTCTTGTCCAATTAGGGTTTTTAACCAATCTTGTGCATCCAATAGGTGTGTTTGTGTCATTGGATGATCAATAAGGTCATTTACGTCCTCCCTAGGCATATTATGGCATATTCTTGTCCTATTAGGGTTTTTAACCAATCTTGTACATCCAATAGGTGTGTTTGTGTCATTGGACGATCAATTAGGTCATTTTCGTCCTCCCTAAGCTTATTCTTGTCCCATTAGGGTTTTTAACCAATCTTGTGCATCCAATAAGTTCAGTTGTGTCATTGGATTAACATTTAGTTCATTTTCGTCCTCCCTAGGCATATTCTTGTCCAATTAGGGTTTTTAACCAATCTTGTGCATCCAATAAGTTCATTTGTGTTATTGGATTAACATTTAGGTCATGTGCGTCCTCCCTTGGCATATTCTTGTCCAATTAGGGTTTTTAACCAATCTTGTGCATCCAATAGGTGTGGTTGTGTCATTGGATGATCAATTAGGTCATTTTTGTCCTCCCTAGGCTTATTCTTGTCCAATTAGGGTTTTTAACCAATCTTGTGCATCCAATAAGTTTGTTTGTGTCATTGAATTAATATTTAGGTTATTTTCGTCCTCCCTAGGCATATTCTTGTCCAATTAGGGTTTTTAACCAATCTTGTGCATCCAATAGGTGTGTTTGTGTCATTGGATGATCAATTAGGTCATTTTCGTCCTCCCTAGGCTTATTCTTGTCCAATTAGGGTTTTTCACCAATCTTGTGCGTCCAATAAGTTCATTTGTGTCATTGGATTAACATTTAGGTCATTTTCGTCCTCCCTAGGCATATTCTTGTCCAATTAGGGTTTTTAACCAATCTTGTGCATCCAATAGGTGTGTTTGTGTCATTGGATGATCAATTAGGTTATTTTCGTCATCCCTAGGCATATTCTTGTCCAATTAGGGTTTTTAACCAATCTTGTGCATCTAATAGGTGTGTTTGTGTCATTGGATGATCAATTAGGTCATTTTCGTCGTCCCTAGGCTTACTCTTGTCCAATTAGGGTTTTTAACCAATCTTGTGCATCCAATAAGTTGAGTTGTGTCATTGGATTATTATTTAGGTCATTTTCGTCATCCCTAGGCTTATTCTTGTCCAATTAGGGTTTTTTTACCAATATTGTGCATCCAATAGGTGTGTTTGTGTCATTGGATGATCAATTGGGTCATTTTCGTCCTCCATAGGCTTATTCTTGTCCAATTAGGGTTTTTAACCAATCTTGTGCATCCAATAAGTTGAGTTGTGTCATTGGATTAACATTTAGGTCATTTTCGTCCTCCCTAGGCTTATTCTTGTCCAATTAGGGTTTTTAACCAATCTTGTGCATCCAATAAGTTCATTTGTGTCATTGGATTAACATTTAGGTCATTTTCGTCCTCCCTAGGCATATTCTTGTCCAATTAGAGTTTTAGACAAAACTTGTGCATCCAATAGGTGTGTTTGTGTCATTGGATGATCAATTAGGTTATTTTCGTCCTCCATAGGCTTATTCTTGTCCAATTAGGGTTTTTAACTAATTTTGTGCAACCAATAAGTTCATTTGTGTCATTGGATGATCAATTAGGTCATTTTCGTTTTCCCTAGGCATATTCTTATCCAATTACGGTTTTTAACCAATCTTGTGCATCCAATAGGTGTGTTTGGGTCATTGGATGATCAATTAGGTCATTTTCGTCCTCCCTAGGCTTATTCTTGTCCAATTAGGGTTTTTAACCAATCTTGTGCATCCAATAGGTGTGTTTGTGTCATTGGATGATCAATTAGGTCATTTTCGTCCTCCCTAGGCTTATTCTTGTCCAATTAGGGTTTTTAACCAATCTTGTGCATCCGATAAGTTTGTTTGTGTCATTGAATTAATATTTAGGTCATTTTCGTCCTCCCTAGGCATATTCTTGTCCAATTAGGGTTTTTAAGCAATCTTGTGCATCCAATAGGTGTGTTTGTGTCATTGGATGATCAATTAGGTCATTTATGTCCTCCCTAGGCTTATTCTTGTCCAAGTAGGGTTTTTAACCAATCTTGTGCATCCAATAACTTTGTTTGTGTCATTGAATTAATATTTAGGTCATTTTCGTCCTCCCTAGGCATATTCTTGTCCAATTAGGGTTTTTAACCAATCTTGTGCATCCCATAGGTGCGTTTGTGTCATTGGATGGTCAATTAGGTCATTTTCGTCCTCCCTAGGCTTATTCTTGTCCAATTAGGGTTTTTAACCAATCTTGTGCATCCAATAGGTGTGTTTGTGTCACTGGATGATCAATTAGGTCATTTTCGTCCTCCCTAGGCTTATTCTTGTCCAATTAGGGTTTTTAACCAATCTTGTGCATCCAATAGGTGTGTTTGTGTCATTGGATGATCAATTAGGTCATTTTCGTCCTCCCTAGGCTTATTATTGTCCAATTAGGGTTTTTTACCAATCTTGTGCATCCAATAAGTTCATTTGTGTCATTGGATGATCAATTAGGTCATTTTCGTCCTCCCTAGGCATATTCTTGTCCATCTTGGGTTTTAAACCAATCTTGTGCATCCAATAGGTGTGTTTGTGTCATTAGATGATCAATTAGGTCATTTTTGTCCTCCCTAGGCTTATTCTTGTCCAATTAGGGTTTTTAACCAATCTTGTGCATCCAATAGGTGTGTTTGTGTCATTGGATGATCAATTAGGTCATTTTCGTCCTCCCTAGGCTTATTCTTGTCCAATTAGGGTTTTTAACCAATCTTGTGCATCCAATAGGTGTGTTTGTGTCATTGGATGATCAATTAGGTCATTTTCGTCCTCCCTAGGCTTATTCTTGTCCAATTAGGGTTTTTAACCAATCTTGTGCATCCAATAGGTGTTTTTGTGTCATTGGATGATCAATTAGGTTATTTTCGTCCTCCCTAGGCTTATTCTTGTCCAATTAGGGTTTGTAACCAATCTTGTGCATCCAATAGGTGTGTTTGTGGCAATGGATGATCAATTAGGTCATTTTCGTCCTCCCTAGGCTTATTCTTGTCCAATTAGGGTTTTTAACCAATCTTGTGCATCCAATAGGTGTGTTTGTGTCATTGGATGATCAATTAGGTCATTTTCGTCCTCCCTAGGCTTATTTTTGCCCAATTAGGGTTTTTAACCAATCTTGTGCATCCAATAAGTTGATTTGTGTCATTGGATTAGCATTTAGGTCATTTTCGTCCTCCCTAGGCTTATTCTTGTCCAATTAGGGTTTTTAACCAATCTTGTGCATCCAATAGGTGTGTTTGTGTCATTGGATGATCAATTAGGTCATTTTCTTCCTCCCTAGGCTTATTCTTGTCCAATAAGGGTTTTTAACCAATCTTGTGCATCTAATAGGTGTGTTTGTGTCATTGGATGATCAATTAGGTCATTTTCGTCCTCCCTAGGCATATTCTTGTCCAATTAGGGTTTTTTACCAATCTTGTGCATCCAATAGGTGTGTTTGTGTCATTGGATGATCAATTAGGTCATTTTCGTCCTCCCTAGGCTTATTCTTGTCCAATTAGGGTTTTTAACCAATCTTGTGCATCCAATAAGTTGAGTTGTGTCATTGGATTAACATTTAGGTCATTTTCGTCCTCCCTAGGCTAATTCTTGTCCAATTAGGGTTTTTAACCAATCTTGTGCATCCAATAGGTGTGTTTGTGGCAATGGATGATCAATTAGGTCATTTTCGTCCTCCCTAGGCTTATTCTTGTCCAATTAGGGTTTTTAACCAATCTTGTGCATCCAATAGGTGTGTTTGTGTCATTGGATGATCAATTAGGTCATTTTCGTCCTCCATAGGCATATTCTGGTCCAATTAGGGTTTTTAACCAATCTTGTGCATCCAATAGGTGTGTTTGTGGCAATGGATGATCAATTAGGTCATTTTCGTCCTCCCTAGGCTTATTCTTGTCCAATTAGGGTTTTTAACCAATCTTGTGCATCCAATAGGTGTGTTTGTGTCATTGGATGATCAATTAGGTCATTTTCGTCCTCCCTAGGCTTATTCTTGTCCAATTAGGGTTTTTAACCAATCTTGTGCATCCAATAAGTTGAGTTGTGTCATTGGATTAACATTTACGTCATTTTCCTCCTCCCTAGGCTTATTCTTGTCCAATTAGGGTTTTTAACCAATCTTGTGCATCCAATAGGTGTGTTTGTGGCAATGGATGATCAATTAGGTCATTTTCGTCCTCCCTAGGCTTATTCTTGTCCAATTAGGGTTTTTAACCAATCTTGTGCATCCAATAGGTGTGTTTGTGTCATTGGATGATCAATTAGGTAATTTTCGTCCTCCCTAGGCTTATTCTTGTCCAATTAGGGTTTTTAACCAATCTTGTGCATCCAATAGGTGTGTTTGTGTCATTGGAACATCAATTAGGTCATTTTCGTCCTCCCTAGGTTTATTCTTGTCCAATTTGGGTTTTTAACCAATCTTGTGCATCCAATAAGTTCATTTGTGTCATTGGATGATCAATTAGGTCATTTTCGTCCTCCCTAGGCTTATTCTTGTCCAATTAGGGTTTTTAACCAATCTTGTGCATCCAATAAGTTCATTTGTGTCATTGGATTAACATTTAGGTCATTTTCGTCCACCCTTGGCATATTCTTGTCCAATTAGGGTTTTTAACCAATCTTGTGCATCCAATAGGTGTGGTTGTGTCATTGGATGATCAATTAGGTCATTTTTGTCCTCCCTAGGCTTATTCTTGTCCAATTAGGGTTTTTAACCAATCTTGTGCATCCAATAAGTTTGTTTGTGTCATTGAATTAATATTTAGGTTATTTTCGTCCTCCCTAGGAATATTCTTGTCCAATTAGGGTTTTTAACCAATCTTGTGCATCCAATAGGTGTGTTTGTGTCATTGGATGATCAATTAGGTCATTTTCGTCCTCCCTAGGCTTATTCTTGTCCAATTAGGGTTTTTAACCAATCTTGTGCATCCAATAAGTTTGTTTGTGTCATTGAATTAATATTTAGGTCATTTTCGTCCTCCCTAGGCTTATTCTTGTCCAGTTAGGGTTTTTAACCAATCTTGTGCATCCAATAGGTGTGTTTGTGTCATTGGATGATCAATTAGGTCATTTTCGTCCTCCCTAGGCATATTCTTGTCCATTTAGGGTTTTTAACCAATCTTGTGCATCCAATAGGTGTGTTTGTGGCAATGGATGATCAATTAGGTCATTTTCGTCCTCCCTAGGCTTATTCTTGTCCAATTAGGGTTTTTAACCAATCTTGTGCATCCAATAGGTGTGTTTGTGTCATTGGATGATCAATTAGGTCATTTTCGTCCTCCCTAGGCTTATTCTTGTCCAATTAGGGTTTTTAACCAATCTTGTGCATCCAATAGGTGTGTTTGTGTTATTGGATGATCAATTAGGTCATTTTCGTCATCCCTAGGGTTATTCTTGTCCAATTAGGGTTTTTAACCAATCTTGTGCATCCAATAAGTTTGTTTGTGTCATTGAATTAATATTTAGGTCATTTTCGTCCTCCCTAGGCAATTTCTTGTCCAATTAGGGTTTTTAACCAATCTTGTGCATCCAATAGGTGTGTTTGTGGCAATGGATGATCAATTAGGTCATTTTCGTCCTCCCTAGGCTTATTCTTGTCCAATTAGGGTTTTTAACCAATCTTGTGCATCCAATAGGTGTGTTTGTGTCATTGGATGATCAATTAGGTCATTTTCGTCCTCCCTAGGCTTATTCTTGTCCAATTAGGGTTTTTAACCAATCTTGTGCATCCAATAAGTTTGTTTGTTTCATTGAATTAATATTTAGGTCATTTTCGTCCTCCCTAGGCATATTCTTGCCCAATTAGGGTTTTTAACCAATCTTGTGCATCCAATAGGTGTGTTTGTGGCAATGGATGATCAATTAGGTCATTTTCGTCCTCCCTAGGCTTATTCTTGTCCAATTAGGGTTTTTAACCAATCTTGTGCATCCAATAGGTGTGTTTGTGTCATTGGATGATCAATTAGGTCATTTTCGTCCTCCCTAGGCTTATTCTTGTCCTATTAGGGTTTTTAACCAATCTTGTGCATCCAATAGGTGTGTTTGTGCCATTGGATGATCAATTAGATCATTTTCGTCCTCCCTAGGTATATTCTTGTCCAATTAGGGTTTTTAACGAATCTTGTGCATCCAATAAGTTTGTTTGTGTCATTGAATTAATATTTAGGTCATTTTCGTCCTCCCTAGGCATATTCTTGTCCAATTAGGGTTTTTAAACAATCTTGTGCATCCAATAGGTGTGTTTGTGTAATTGGATGATCAATTAGGTCATTTTCGTCCTCCCTCGGCTTATTCTTGTCCAATTAGGGTTTTTAACCAATCTGGTGCATCCAATAAGTTTGTTTGTGTCATTGAATTAATAATTAGGTCATTTTCGTCCTCCATAGGCATATTCTTGTCCAATTAGGGTTTTTAACCAATCTTGTGCATCCAATAGGTGTGTTTGTGGCAATGGATGATCAATTAGGTCATTTTCGTCCTCCCTAGGCTTATTCTTGTCCAATTAGGGTTTTTAACCAATCTTGTGCATCCAATAGGTGTGTTTGTGTCATTGGATGATCAATTAGGTCATTTTCGTCCTCCCTAGGCTTTTTCTTGTCCAATTAGGGTTTTTAACCAATCTTGTGCATCCAATAGGTGTGTTTGTGCCATTGGATGATCAATTAGATCATTTTCGTCCTCCCTAGGTATATTCCTGTCCAATTAGGGTTTTTAACGAATCTTGTGCATCCAATAGGTGTGTTTGTGTCATTGGATGATCAATTAGATCATTTTCGTCCACCCTAGGCATATTCTTGTCCAATTAGGGTTTTTAACCAATCTTGTGCTTCCAAAAGGTGTGTTTGTGTCATTGGATGATCAATTAGGTCATTTTCGTCCTCCCTAAGGTTATTCTTGTCCAATTAGGGTTTTTAACCAATCTTGTGCATCCAATAAGTTTGTTTGTGTCATTGAA
>JBBPBR010002314.1:0-12104 GCA_037974775.1 Cicer pinnatifidum | reverse complement strand
TTCTAACCAATCTTGTGCATCCAATAGGTGTGTTTGTGTCATTGGATGAACATTTAGGTCATTTTCGTCCTCCCTAGGCTTATTCTTGTCCAATTAGGGTTTTTAACCAATCTTGTGCATCCAATAAGTTCATTTGTGTCATTGGGTGAACATTTAGGTCATTTTCGTCCTCCCTAGGCTTATTCTTGTGCAATAAGGGTTTCTAACCAATCTTGTGCATCCAATAGGTGTGTTTGTGTCATTGGATGAACATTTAGGTCATTTTCGTCCTTCCTAGGCTCATTCTTGTGCAATTAGGGTTTCTAACCAATCTTGTGCATCCAATAGGTGTGTTTAGTCATTTGATGAACATTTAGGTTATTTTCGTCCTCCCTAGGCTTATTCTTGTCCAATTAGGGTTTTTAACCAATCTTGTGCATCCAATAAGTTCATTTGTGTCATTGGATTAACATTTAGGTCATTTTCGTCCTCCCTAGGCTTATTCTTGTCCAATAAGGGTTTCTAACCAATCTTGTGCATCCAATAGGTGTGTTTGTGTCATTGGATGAACATTTAGGTCATTTTCGTCCTCCCTAGGCTTATTCTTGTCCAATTAGTGTTTTTAACCAATCTTGTGCATCCAATAAGTTCATTTGTGTCATTGGGTGAACATTTAGGTCATTTTCGTCCTTCCTAGGCTCATTCTTGTGCAATTAGGGTTTCTAACCAATCTTGTGCATCCAATAGGTGTGTTTAGTCATTTGATGAACATTTAGGTTATTTTCGTCCTCCCTAGGCTTATTCTTGTCCAATTAGGGTTTTTAACCAATCTTGTGCATCCAATAAGTTCATTTGTGTCATTGGATTAATATTTAGGTCATTTTCGTCCTCCCTAGGCTTATTCTTGTCCAATTAGGGTTTCTAACCAATCTTGTGCATCCAATAGGTGTGTTCGTGTCATTGGATGAACATTTAGGTCATTTTCGTCCCCGCTAGGCTTATTCTTGTCCGATTAGGGTTTTTAACCAATCTTGTGCATCCAATAAGTTCATTTGTGTCATTGGATGAACATTTAGGTCATTTTCGTCCTCCCAAGGCTTATTCTTGTCCAATTAGGGTTTCTAACCAATCTTGTGCATCCAATAGGTGTGTTTGTGTCATTGGATGAACATTTAGGTCATTTTCGTCCTCCCTAGGCTTATTCTTGTCCAATTAGGGTTTCTAACCAATCTTGTGCATCCAATAGGTGTGTTTGTGTCATTGGATGAACATTTAGGTTATTTTCGTCCTCCCTAGTCTTATTCTTGTCCAATTAGGGTTTTAAGCATTCTTGTGAATCCAATAAGTTCATTTGTGTCATTGGATGAATATTTAGGTCATTTTCATCCTCCCTAGGCTTATTCTTGTCCAATTAGGGTTTCTAACCAATCTTGTGCATCCAATAGGTGTTTTTGTGTCATTGGATGAACATTTAGGTCATTTTCGTCCTCCCTAGTCTTATTCTTGTCCAATTAGGGTTTTAAGCAATCTTGTGCATCCAATAAGTTCATTTGTGTCATTGGATTAACATTTAGGTCATTTTCGTCCTCCCTAGGCTTATTCTTGTCCAATTAGGGTTTTTAACCAATCAAGTGCATCCAATAGGTGTGTTTGTGTCATTGGATGAACATTTAGGTCATTTTCGTCCTCCCTAGGCTTATTCTTGTCCAATTAGGGTTTTTAACCAATCTTGTGCATCCAATAAGTTCATTTGTGTCATTGGATGAACATTTAGGTCATTTTCGTCCTCCCTAGGCTTATTCTTTTCCAATTAGGGTTTTTAACCAATCTTGTGCATCCAATAAGTTCATTTGTGTCATTGGATGAACATTTAGGTTATTTTCGTCCTCCCTAGGCTTATTCTTGTCCAATTATGGTTTTTAACCAATCTTGTGCATCCAATAAGTTCATTTGTGTCATTGGATTAACATTTAGGTCATTTTCGTCCTCCCTTGGCTTATTCTTGTCCAATTACGGTTTCTAACCAATCTTGGGCATCCAATAGGTGTGTTTGTGTCATTGGATGAATATTTAGGTCGTTTTCGTCCTCCCTAGGCTTATTCTTGTCCAATTCGGGTTTTTAACCAATCTTGTGCATCCAATAAGTTCATTTCTGTCATTGGATGAACATTTAGGTCATTTTCGTCCTCCCAAGGCTTATTCTTGTCCAATTAGGGTTTCTAACCAATCTTGTGCATCCAATAGGTGTGTTTGTGTCATTGGATGAACATTTAGGTAATTTTCGTCCTCCCTAGGCTTATTCTTGTCCAATTAGGGTTTTTAACCAATCTTGTGCATCCAATATGTTCATTTGTGTCATTGGATGAACATTTAGGTCATTTTCGTCCTCGCTAGGCTTATTCTTGTCCAATTAGGGTTTCTAACCAACCTTGTGCATCCAATAGATGTGTTTGTGTCATTGGATGAACATTTAGGTCATTTTCGTCCTCCCTAGGCTTATTTTGCCCAATTAGGGTTTTTAAACAATCTTGTGCATCCAATAAGTTCATTTGTGTCATTGGATGAACATTTAGGTCATTTTCGTCCTCCCAAGGCTTATTCTTGTCCAATTAGGGTTTCTAACCAATCTTGTGCATCCAATAGGTGTGTTTGTGTCATTGGATGAACATTTAGGTCATCTTCGTCCTCCCTAGGCTTATTCTTGTCCAATTAGCGTTTTTAACCAATCTTGTGCATCCAATAAGTTCATTTGTGTCATTGGATTAACATTTAGGTCATTTTCGTGCTTCCTAGGCTTATTCTTGTCCAATTAGGGTTTCTAACCAATCTTGTGCATCCAATAGGTGTGTTTGTGTCATTGGATGAACATTTAGGTTATTTTCGTCCTCCCTAGTCTTATTCTTGTCCAATTAGGGTTTTAAGCAATCTAGTGCATCTAATAAGTTCATTTGTGTCATTGGATTAACATTTAGGTCATTTTCGTCCTCCCTAGGCTTATTCTTGTCCAATTAGGGTTTCTAACTAATCTTGTGCATTCAATAGGTGTGTTTGTGTTATTGGATGAACATTTAGGTCATTTTCATCCTCCCTAGGCTTATTCTTGTCCAATTAGGGTTTTTAACCAATCTTGTGCATCCAATAAGTTCATTTGTGTCATTGGATGAACATTTAGGTCATTTTCGTCCTCCCAAGGCTTATTCTTGTCCAATTAGGGTTTCTAACCAATCTTGTGCATCCAATAGGTGTGTTTGTGTCATTGGATGAACATTTAGGTCATTTTCGTCCTCCCTAGGCTTATTCTTGTCCAATTAGGGTTTTTAACCAATCTTGTGCATCCAATAAGTTCATTTGTGTCATTGGATGAATATTTAGGTCATTTTCGTCCTCCCAAGGCTTATTCTTGTCCAATTAGGGTTTCTAAACAATCTTGTGAATCCAATAGGTGTGTTTGTGTCATTGGATGAACATTTAGGTCATTTTCGTCCTCCCTAGTCTTATTCTTGTCCAATTAGGGTTTTTAACCAATCTTGTGCATCCAATAAGTTCATTTGTGTCATTGGATGAACATTTAGGTCGTTTTCGTCCTCCCTAGGCTTATTCTTGTTCAATTAAGGTTTTTAACCAATCTTGTGCATCCAATAGGTGTGTTTGTGTCATTGGATGAACATTTAGGTCATTTTCGTCCTCCCTAGGCTTATTCTTGTCCAATTAGGGTTTTTAACCAATCTTGTGCATCCAATAAGTTCATTTGTGTCATTGGATGAATATTTAGGTCATTTTCCTCCTCCCTAGGCTTATTCTTGTCCAATTAGGGTTTTGTATGCAATCTTGTGCGTCCAATAGGTGTGTTTGTGTCGTTGGACGAACATTTAGGTCATTTTCGTCCTCCCTAGGCTTATTCTTGTCCAATTAGGGTTTTTATGCAATCTTGTGCATCCAATAGGTGTGTTTGTGTCATTGGACGAACATTTAGGTCATTTTCGTCCTCCCTAGGCTTATTATTTTCCAATTAGGGTTTTTAACCAATCTTGTGCATCCAATAAGTTCATTTGTGTCATTGGATGAACATTTAGGTCATTTTCGTCCTCCCTAGTCTTATTCTTGTCCAATTAGGGTTTTAAGCAATCTTGTGCATCCAATATGTGTG
Source organism: Cicer pinnatifidum (assembly GCA_037974775.1). Lineage (NCBI taxonomy): Eukaryota > Viridiplantae > Streptophyta > Magnoliopsida > Fabales > Fabaceae > Cicer > Cicer pinnatifidum. The sequence goes on along the minus strand of JBBPBR010002314.1, from coordinate 7,978 downwards.
TTTGTGTCATTGGATGAACATTTAGGTCATTTTCGTCCTCCCTATGCTTATTCTTGTCCAATTAGGGTTGTTAACCAATCTTGTGCATCCAATAAGTTCATTTGTGTCAATGGATGAACATTTAGGTCATTTTTGTCCTCTCTAGTCTTATTCTTGTCCAATTAGGGTTTTTATGCAATCTTGTGCATCCAATAGGTGTGTTTGTGTCATTGGAGGAACATTTAGGTCATTTTCGTCCTCCCTAGGCTTATTCTTGTCCAATTAGGGTTTTCAACCAATCTTGTGCATCCAATAAGTTCATTTGTGTCATTGGAGGGACATTTAGGTCATTTTCGTCCTCCCTAGGCTTATTCTTGTCCAATTAGGGTTTTTATGCAATCTTGTGCATCCAATAGGAGTGGTTGTGTCATTGGACGAACATTTAGGTCATTTTCGTCCTCCCTAGGCTTATTATTTTCCAATTAGGGTTTTTAACCAATCTTGTGCATCCAATAAGTTCATTTGTGTCATTGGATGAACATTTAGGTCATTTTCGTCCTCCCTAGTCTTATTCTTGTCCAATTAGGGTTTTAAGCAATCTTGTGCATCCAATATGTGTGTTTGTGTCATTGGATGAACATTTAGGTAATTTTCGCCCTCCCTATGCTTATTCTTGTCCAATTAGGGTTTTTTAACCAATCTTGTGCATACAATAAGTTCATTTGTGTCATTGGATGAACATTTAGGTCATTTTCGTCCTCCCTAGTCTTATTCTTGTCCAATTAGGGTTTTTATGCAATCTTGTGCATCCAATAGGTGTGTTTGTGTCATTGGACGAACCTTTAGGTCATTTTCGTCTTCCCTAGGCTTATTCTTGTCCAATTAGGGTTTTTAACCAATCTTGTGCATCCAATAAGTTCATTTGTGTCATTGGATGAACATTTAGGTCATTTTCGTCCTCCCTAGGCTTATTCTTGTCCAATTAGGGTTTTTAACCAATCTTGTGCATCCAATAAATGTGTTTGTGTTATTGGATGAACATTTAGGTCATTTTCGTCCTCCCTAGGCTTATTCTTGTCCAATTAGGGTTTCTAACCAATCTTGTGCATCCAATAGGTGTGTTTGTGTCATTGGATGAACATTTAGGTCATTTTCGTCCTCCCTAGGCTTATTCTTGTCCAATTAGGGTTTTTAACCAATCTTGTGCATCCAATAAGTTCATTTGTGTCATTGGATGAACATTTAGGTCATTTTCGTCCTCCCAAGGCATATTCTTTTCCAATTAGGGATTCTAACCAATCTGGTGCATCCAATAGGTGTGTTTGTGTCATTTGATGAACATTTAGGTCATTTTCGTCCTCCCTATGCTTATTCTTGTCCAATTAGGGTGTTTAACCAATCTTGTGCATCCAATAGGTGTGTTTGTGTCATTGGATGAACATTTAGGTCATTTTCGTCCTCCCTAGGCTTATTCTTGTCCAATTAGGGTTTTTAACCAATCTTGTGCATCCAATAAGTTCATTTGTGTCATTGGGTGAACATTTAGGTCATTTTCGTCCTCCCTAGGCTTATTCTTGTCCAATTAGGATTTCTAACTAATCTTGTGCATCCAATAGGTGTGTTTAGTCATTTGATGAACATTTAGGTTATTTTCGTCCTCCCTAGGCTTATTCTTGTCCAATTAGGGTTTTTAACCAATCTTGTGCATCCAATAAGTTCATTTGTGTCATTGGATTAACATTTAGGTCATTTTCGTCCTCCCTAGGCTTATTCTTGTCCAATTAGGGTTTTTTAACCAATCTTGTGCATCCAATAAGTTCATTTGTGTCATTGGATGAATAGTTAGGTCATTTTCGTCCTCCCTAGGCTTATTCTTGACCAATTAGGGTTTCTAGCCAATCTTGTGCATCCAATAGGTGTGTTTGTGTCATTTGATGAACATTTAGGTTATTTTCGTCCTCCCTAGGCTTATTCTTGTCCAATTAGGGTTTTTAACCAATCTTGTGCATCCAATAAGTTCATTTGTGTCATTGGATTAACATTTAGGTCATTTTCGTCCTTCCTAGGCTTATTCTTGTCCAATTAGGGTTTCTAACCAATCTTGTGCATCCAATTGGTGTGTTTGTGTCATTGGATGAACATTTACGTCATTTTCGTCCTTCCTAGGCTTATTCTTGTCCAATTAGGGTTTTTAACCAATCTTGTGCATCCAATAAGTTCATTTGTGTCATTGGATGAACATTTAGGTCATTTTCGTCCTCCCAAGGCTTATTCTTGTCCAATTAGGGTTTCTTACCAATCTTGTGCATCCAATAGGTGTGTTTGTGTCATTGGATGAACATTTAGGTCATTTCCGTCCTCCCTATGCTTATTCTTGTCCAATTAGGGTTTTTAACCAATCTTGTGCATCCAATAGGTGTGTTTGTGTCATTGGATGAACATTTAGGTCATTTTCGTCCTCCCTAGGCTTATTCTTGTCCAATTAGGGTTTTTAACCAATCTTGTGCATCCAATAAGTTCATTTGTATCATTGGATTAACATTTAGGTCATTTTCGTCCTTCCTAGGCTTATTCTTGTCCAATTAGGGTTTCTAACCAATCTTGTGCATCCAATAGGTGTGTTTGTGTCATTGGATGAACATTTAGGTTATTTTCGTCCTCCCTAGTCTTATTCTTGTCCAATTAGGGTTTTAAGCAATCTTGTGCATCCAATAAGTTCATTTGTGTCATTGGATGAATATTTAGGTCATTTTCATCCTCGCTAGGCTTATTCTTGTCCAATTAGGGTTTCTAACCAATCTTTTGCATCCAATAGGCGTGTTTGTGTCATTGGATGAACATTTAGGTCATTTTCGTCCTCCCTAGTCTTATTCTTGTCCAATTAGGGTTTCTAAACAATCTTGTGCATCCAATAGGTGTGTTTGTGTCATTGGATGAACATTTAGGTCATTTTCGTCCTCCCTAGGCTTATTCTTGTCCAATTAGGGTTTTTAACCAATCTTGTGCATCCAATAAGTTCATTTGTGTCATTGGATTAACATTTAGGTCATTTTCGTCCTTTCTAGGCTTATTCTTGTCCAATTAGGGTTTCTAACCAATCTTGTGCATCCAATAGGTGTGTTTGTGTCATTGGATGAACATTTAGGTTATTTTCGTCCTCCCTAGTCTTATTCTTGTCCAATTAGGGTTTTAAGCAATCTTGTGCATCCAATAAGTTCATTTGTGTCATTGGATGAATATTTAGGTCATTTTCATCCTCGCTAGGCTTATTCTTGTCCAATTAGGGTTTCTAACCAATCTTTTGCATCCAATAGGTGTGTTTGTGTCATTGGATGAACATTTAGGTCATTTTCGTCCTCCCTAGTCTTATTCTTGTCCAATTAGGGTTTCTAAACAATCTTGTGCATCCAATAGGTGTGTTTGTGTCATTGGATGAACATTTAGGTCATTTTCGTCCTCCCTAGGCTTATTCTTGTCCAATTAGGGTTTTTAACCAATCTTGTGCATCCAATAAGTTCATTTGTGTCATTGGATTAACATTTAGGTCATTTTCGTCCTCCCTAGGCTTATTCTTGTCCAATTAGGGTTTTTAACCAATCTTGTGCATCCAATAGGTGTGTTTGTGTCATTCGATGAACATTTAGGTCATTTTCGTCCTCCCTATGCTTATTCTTGTCCAATTAGGGTTTTTAACCAATCTTGTGCATCCAATAAGATCATTTGTGTCATTGGATTAACATTTAGGTCATTTTTGTCCTCCCTAGCCTTATTCTTGTCCAATTAGGGTTTCTAACCAATCTTGTGCATCCAATAGGTGTGTTTGTGTCATTGGATGAACATTTAGGTCATTTTCGTCCTCCCTAGGCTTATTCTTGTCCAATTAGGGTTTTTAACCAATCTTGTGCATCCAATAAGTTCATTTGTGTCATTGGATTAACATTTAGGTCATTTTCGTCCTCCCTAGGCTTATTTTTGTCCAATTAGGGTTTCTAACCAATCTTGTGCATCCAATAGGTGTGTTTGTGTCATTGGATGAACATTTAGGTCATTTTCGTCCTCCCTAGGCTTATTCTTGTCCAATTAGGGTTTTTAACCAATCTTGTGCATCCAAGAAGTTCATTTGTGTCATTGGATGAACATTTAGGTCATTTTCGTCCTCCCAAGGCTTATTCTTGTCCAATTAGGGTTTCTAACCCATCTTGTGCATCCAATAGGTGTGTTTGTGTCATTGGATGAACATTTAGGTCATTTTCGTCCTCCCTATGCTTATTCTTGTCCAAATAGGGTTTTTAACAAATCTTGTGCATCCAATAGGTGTGTTTGTGTCATTGGATGAACATTTAGGTCATTTTCGTCCTCCCTAGGCTTATTCTTGTCCAATTAGGGTTTTTAACCAATCTTGTGCATCCAATAAGTTCATTTGTGTCATTGGGTGAACATTTAGGTCATTTTCGTCCTCCCTAGGCTTATTCTTGTCCAATTAGGGTTTCTAACCAATCTTGTGCATCCAATAGTTGTGTTTAGTCATTTGATGAACATTTAGGTCATTTTCGTCCTCCCTAGGCTTATTCTTGTCCAATTAGGGTTTTTAACCAATCTTGTGCATCCAATAAGTTCATTTGTGTCATTGGATGAACATTTAGGTCATTTTCGTCCTCCCTAGGCTTATTCTTGTCCAATTAGGGTTTCTAACCAATCTGGTGCATCCAATAGGTGTGTTTGTGTCATTGGATGAACATTTAGGTCATTTTCGTCCTCCCTAGGCTTATTCTTGTCCAATTAGGGTTTTTAACCAATCTTGTGCATCCAATAAGTTCATTTGTGTCATTGGATGAATAGTTAGGTCATTTTCGTCCTCCCTAGGCTTATTCTAGTCCAATTAGGGTTTCTAACCATTCTTGTGCATCGAATAGGTGTGTTTAGTCATTTGATGAACATTTAGGTTATTTTCGTCCTCCCTGGGCTTATTCTTGTCCAATTAGGGTTTTTAACCAATCTTGTGCATCCAATAAGTTCATTTGTGTCATTGGATTAACATTTATGTCCTTTTCGTCCTCCCTAGGCTTATTCTTGTCCAATAAGGGTTTCTAACCAATCTTGTGCATCCAATAGGTGTGTTTGTGTCATTGGATGAACATTTAGGTCATTTTCGTCCTCCCTAGGCTTATTCTTGTCCAATTAGGGTTTTTAACCAATCTTGTGCATCCAATAAGTTCATTTGTGTCATTGGATGAACGTTTAGGTCATTTTCGTCCTCCAAAGGCTTATTCTTGTCCAATTAGGGTTTCTAACCAATCTTGTGCATCCAATAGGTGTGTTTGTGTCATTGGATGAACATTTAGGTCATTTTCGTCCTCCCTAGGCTTATTCTTGTCCAATTAGGGTTTTTAACCAATCTTGTGCATCCAATAAGTTCATTTGTGTCATTGGATTAACATTTAGGTCATTTTCGTCCTTCCTAGGCTTATTCTTCTCCAATTAGGGTTTCTAACCAATCTTGTGCATCCAATAGGTGTGTTTGTGTCATTGGATGAACATTTAGGTTATTTTCGTTCTCCCTAGTTTTATTCTTGTCCAATTAGGGTTTTAAGCAATCTTGTGCATCCAATAAGTTCATTTGTGTCATTGGATTAACATTTAGGTCATTTTCGTCCTCCCTAGGCTTATTCTTGTCCAATTAGGGTTTCTAACCAATCTTGTGCATCCAATAGGTGTGTTTGTGTCATTGGATGAACATTTAGGTCATTTTCGTCCTCCCTAGGCTTATTGTTTTCCAATTAGGGTTTTTAACCAATCTTGTGCATCCAATAAGTTCATTTGTGTCATTGGATGAATAGTTAGGTCATTTTCGTCCTCCCTAGGCTTATTCTTGTCAAAATAGGGTTTCTAACCAATCGTGTGCATCCAATAGGTGTGTTTGTGTCGTTGGATGAACATTTAGGTCATTTTCGTCCTCCCTAGGCATATTCTTGTCCAATTAGTGTTTTTAACCAATCTTGTGCATCCAATGTTGGTACCAGTAACCTCTGTTAAATGAAAATTATGCGGAAGATTACCTATTTTTAGAGATATGCGCAGCAGTTTAACAAATCGTACATTTATTAAACAAAGCATCAGAATAAGGTCCCAAAACTACAATACAAATGAATGCACAAAGTATATGGATCAAAGAATATATTGAGAGATGCACCAGTTACGTTTATTGTTCAAGATATTGATTCACTTACAATCATGCTGGAAACAGTCTTTCATGTAGTATCAAAGTATGCAGAAAGATATTCAAGCATTCAATCAATATCAGACAAATACACACTGCAGAAATTAAAAAAGAGATAAGGGTAAGAAAGATTGTACGCAGTGATTTATACTGGTTCAGCCGTTGTTGAACGACCTACATCTAGTCCCAAGATCAAATCCAATCTTGGCCTTTCCAATAGAATATCTCAGAATCCGTTTACAGATGTTCTAGCTCCTCGCCTATCAATCTAAAACGATTCTTCTTATTCTATTCTTATCTCCCTGAATCCCAGAGTTTATCTCCCATAAACTCTTCCAAGATTACAATCAAGTTTCTTCTTGATGAGACCTCTCAATCACAGAAGATAACTACCAGTTAAGACTGGATTTCTCAATGTTATTTGTTTTAAGAATTTGTTTACAGATGTATCTAATCAGAAATTACACAGAAATTTCTTCAACAGTTTTCTTCTCTAAAGTTGTTTCTCTAGCAATCTTTCTCAGTTCTTGTGGATCATGAAAGATGAATCTTCATAACTGAAAAAGTAATGTTCAAAGTTATTTCACAGTGAGAAACAAAGATATCAGAAAGTTATGTGTATGTTGTTGTGTATATTGAGAAGATACTGAAAAACAGTTTATATAGTTTCAGGAAAAACAACATATGAATCGATTTATCCAATCGATTCATTAAACTCATAATGCTGGTTAATCGATTTCTTCAATCGATTTCGCGAGTCTTGTTTTTCTTGAATCTTGAAACTGTACATACTAATCGATTTGCTCAATCGATTATTTTAAGTAGTTCTTCAAACTTTGATGACAGTATATGATTAAATCGATTTGCAGAATCGACTTGATGTGTTTTGTTCAAACAACGAGATCAAAACCATCGATGTGCTTAATCGATTTTACCATTCAGTCATCTCTGTTTATAAAACTTTTATGTCAATCGATTGTGCCAATCGATTGTGGATTTTAAGTCTGAAGTACTTTTCATCAGTTGGGTTATTCAATCGATTTACCAAGTCGATTGATACCAACTTTTATTACACAAATGAATATAAACAGATTGTAGTAATCGATTGTGTATGTTCCAGGCCTGAGTTATTTTGAGACTTGTTTTAGTGAATCGATTGGCCTAATCGATTTAGTAAACAGGTTTGGTTCTGGGACATTACCAATCGATTGTTTCAATCGGTGTAGACAAAAACACAATTAAAGAAGTGATTATTTCAATCGATTTGCCAAATCGATTGCCTGCAAAACGTGTTACTGACTTGCACATTTTAAATTCAGTAAGCATGTCAATCGATTTGTCCAATCGATTTAAACAATCAGTTTAGTCTTGGTGATTCACTCAATCGATGTGCCTAATCGATTTGTGGTAAACTGGCTCTCTGACTTGTACAATTTATTTTCCAATATGTGTACCAATCGATTTGGAGAATCGATTGATAGCCCGTTTGTTTTCTTTAAGGATGTACAAATCGATTGTGCTAATCGATTGGGTAACACCAAACTTTGTAAACTTATTCAACCCTGTTATAGAATCGATTGTACTAATCGATGTGCTCATGGATCTTCAAGATTTTGTTGATTCCTTGAGTTCCAAGCAATTGTCTCGAGTATGTAGGATTGAATTTGTTGTTCCTGAAATTTTTCTCAGTTGACAATGTTAGATGTATTTCAAATTGGATGCTTGTCAATAACATCAAAAACGAACATATGTCTAACAATCTCCCCCTTTTTGATTTAAGTG
>JBBPBR010002313.1:0-12115 GCA_037974775.1 Cicer pinnatifidum | reverse complement strand
CTATTGGATGCACAAGATTGGTTAAAAACCTTAATTGGACAAGAATATGCCTAGGGAGGACGAAAATGACCTAATTGATCATCCAATGACACAAACACACCTATTGGATGCACAAGATTGGTTAAAAACCCTAATTGGACAAGAATATGCCTAGGGAGTACGAAAATGACCTAAATGTTAATCCAATGATACAAATGAACTTATTGAATGCACAAGATTGGTTAAAAACCATAATTGGACAAGAATAAGCCTAGGGAGGATCAAAGTGACCTAATTGATCATCCAATGAGATAAACACACCTATTGGATGCACAAGATTGGTTAAAAACCCTAATTGGACAAGAATATGCCTATGGAGGACGAAAATGACCTAAATGTGAATCCAATGACACAAATGAACTTATTGGATGCACAAGATTGGTTAAAAACCCTAATTGGACAAGAATAAGCCTAGGGAGAATGAAAATGACCTAAATGTTAATCCAATGACACAACTCAACTTATTGGATGCACAAGATTGGTTAAAAACCCTAATTGGACAAGAATAAGCCTAGGGAGGACGAAAATGACCTAATTGATCATCCAATGACACAAACACACCTATTGGATGCACAAGATTGGTTAAAAACCCTAATTGGACAAGAATATGACTAGGGAGAACGAAAATGACCTAAATGTTAATCCAATGACACAACTCAACTTATTGGATGCACAAGATTGGTTAAAAACCCTAATTGGACAAGAATAAGCCTAGGGAGGACGAAAATGACCTAATTGATCGTCCAATGACACAAACACACCTTTTGGATGCACAAGATTCGTTAAAAACCCTAATTGGACATGAATATGCCTATGGAGGACGAAAATGACCTAATTGATCATCCAATGACACAAACACACCTATTGGATGCACAAGATTGGTTAAAAACCCTAATTGGACAAGAATATGCCTAGGGAGGACGAAAATGACCTAATTGATCATCCAATGACACAAACACACCTATTGGATGCACAAGATTGGTTAAAAACCCTAATTGGACAAGAATATGCCTAGGGAGGACGAAAATGACCTAAATATTAATTCAATGACACAAACAAACTTATTGGATGCACAAGATTGGTTAAAAACCCTAATTGGATAATAATATGCCTAGGGAGGACGAAAATGACCTAATTGATCATCCAATGACACTAATGAACTTATTGGATGCACAAGATTGGTTAAAAACCCTAATTGGACAAGAATAAGCCTAGGGAGGACGAAAATGACCTAATTGATCATCCAATGACACAAACACACCTATTGGATGCACAAGATTGGTTAAAAACCCTAATTGGACAAGAATATGCCTAGGGAGGACGAAAATGACCTAATTGATCATCCAATGACACAAACACATCTATTGGAAGCACAAGATTGGTTAAAAACCCTAATTGGACAAGAATATGCAAAGGGAGGACGACAATGACCTAATTGATCATCCAATGACACAAACACAACTATTGGATCCACAAGATTGGTTAAAAACTCTAATTGGACAAGAATATACCTAGGCAGGACGAAAATGACTTAATTGATCATCCAATGACACAAACACATCTATTGGATGCACAAGATCGGTTAAAAACCCTAATTGGACAAGAATAAGCCTAGGGAGGACGAAAATGACCTAATTGATCATCCAATGACACAAACACACCTATTGGATGCACAAGATTGGTTAAAAACCCTAATTGGACAAGAATATGCCTAGGGAGGACGAAAATGACCTAATTGGTCATCCAATGACACAAACACACCTATTGGATGCACAAGATTGGTTAAAAACCCTAATTGGACAAGAATAAGCCTAGGGAGGACGAAAATAACCTAATTGATCATCCAATGACACAAACACACCTATTGGATGCACAAGATTGGTTAAAAACCCTAATTGGACAAGAATATGCCTAGGCAGGACGAAAATGATCTAAATGTTAATCCAATGACACAAATGAACTTATTGGATGCACAAGATTGGTTAAAAACCCTAATTGGACAAGAATAAGCCTAGGGAGGACGAAAATGACCTAATTGATCATCCAATGACACAAACACACCTATTGGATGCACAAGATTGGTTAAAAACCCTAATTGGACAAGAATATGCCTAGGGAGGACGAAAATGACCTAATTGATCATCCAATGACACAAATGACCTTATTGGATGAACAAGATTTGTTAAAAACCCTAATTAGACAAGAATAATCCTAGGGATGACGAAAATGACCTAAATGTTAATCCAATGACACAACACACCTATTGGATGCACAAGATTGGTTAAAAACCCTAATTGGACAAGAATATGCCTAGGGAGGACGAAAATGACCTAATTAATCATCCAATGACACAAACACACCTATTGGATGCACAAGATTGGTTAAAAACCAAAATTGGACAAGAATAAGCCTAGGGAGGACGAAAATGACCTAATTGATCATCCATTGCCACAAACACAGCTATTGGATACACAAGATTGATTAAAAACCCTAATTGGACAAGAATAAACCTAGGGATGACGAAAATGAGCTAAATGTTAATCCAATGACACAACTCAACTTATTGGATGCACAAGATTGGTTAAAAACCCTAATTGGACAAGAATAAGCCTAGGGAGGACGAAAATGACCTAATTGATCATCCAATGACACAAACACACCTATTGGATGCACAAGATTGGTTAAAAACCCTAATTGGACAAGAATATGCCTAGGGAGGACGAAAATGACCTAATTGATCATCCAATGACACAAATACACCTATTGGATGCACAAGATTGGTTAAAAACCCTAGTTGGACAAGAATATACCTAGGGAGGACGAAAATGACCTAATTGATCATCCAATGAGACAAATGAACTTATTGGATGCACAAGATTGGTTAAAAACCCTAATTGGACAAGAATAAGCCTAGGGAGGACGAAAATGACCTAATTGATCATCCAATGACACAAACACACCTATTGGATGCACAAGATTGGTTAAAAACCCTAATTGGACAAGAATATGCCTAGGGAGGACGAAAATGACCTAAATATTAATTCAATGAAACAAACAAACTTATTGGATGCACAAGATTGGTTAAAAACTTTAATTGGACAAGAATAAGCCTAGGGAGGACGAAAATGACCTAATTGATCATCCAATGACACAAACACACCTATTGGATGCACAAGATTGGTTAAAAACCCTAATTGGACAAGAATAAGCCTAGGGAGGACGAAAATGACCTAATTGATCATCCATTGACACAAACACACCTATTGGATGCACAAAATTGGTTAAAAACCCTAATTGGACAAGAATATGCCTAGGGAGGACTAAAATGACCTAAATATTAATTCAATGACACAAACAAAGTTATTGGATGCACAAGATTGGTTAAAAACCCTAATTGGACAAGAATAACCCTAGGGAGGACGAAAATGACCTAATTGATCATCCAATGACACAAACACACCTATTGGATGCACAAGATTGGTTAAAAACCCTAATTGGACAAGAATAAGCCTAGGGAGGAAGAAAATGACTTAATATATCATCCAATGACACAAACACACCTATTGGATGCACAAGATTGGTTAAAAACCCTAATTCGACAAGAATATGCCTAGGGAGGATGAAAATGACCTAAATTGATTATCCAATGACACAAACACACCTATTGGATGCACAAGATTGGTTAAAAACCCTAATTGGACAAGAATATACCTAGGGAGGACGAAAATGACCTAAATGTTAATCCAATGACACAAATGAACATATTGGATGCACAAGATTGGTTAAAAACCCTAATTGGACAAGAATAAGCCTAGGGAGAACGAAAATGACCTAAATGTTAATCCAATGACACAACTCAACTTATTGGATGCACAAGATTGGTTAAAAACCCTAATTGGACAAGAATAAGCCTAGGGAGGACGAAAATGACCTAATTGATCATCCAATGACACAAACACACCTATTGGATGCACAAGATTGGTTAAAAACCCTAATTGAACAAGAACATGCCTAGGGATGACGAAAATGACCTAATTGATCATCCAATGACACAAACACACCTATTGGATGCACAAGATTGGTTAAAAACCCTAATTGGACAAAAATATGCCTAGGGAGGACGAAAATGACCTAATTGATCATCCAATGACACAAACACACCTATTGGATGCACAAGATTGGTTAAAAACCCTAATTGGACAAGAATATGCCTAGGGAGGACGAAAATGACCTAATTGATCATCCAATGACACAAACACACCTATTGGATGCACAAGATTGGTTAAAAACCCTAACTTGACAAGAATATGCCTAGGGAGGACGAAAATGACCTAATTGATCATCCAATGACACAAACACACCTATTGGATGCACAAGATTGGTTAAAAACCCTAATTTGACAAGAATATGCCTAGGGAGGACGAATATGACCTAAATGTTAATCCAATAACTCAAATGAACTTATTGGATGCACAAGATTTGTTAAAAACCCAAATTGGACAAGAATAATCCTAGGGAGAACGAAAATGACCTAAATGTTAATCCAATGACACAACTCAACTTATTGGATGCACAAGATTGGTTAAAAACCCTAATTGGACAAGAATAAGCCTAGGGAGGACGAAAATGACCTAATTGATCATCCAATGACACAAACACACCTATTGGATGCACAAGATTGGTTAAAAACCCTAATTGGACAAGAATATGCCTAGGGAGGACGAAAATGACCTAAATATTAATTCAATGACACAAACAAAGTTATTTGATGCACAAGATTGGTTAAAAACCCTAATTGGACAAGAATAAGCCCAGGGAGGACGAAAATGACCTAATTGATCATCCAATGACACAAACACACCTATTGGATGCACAAGATTGGTTAAAAACCCTAATTGGACAAGAATAAGCCTAGGGAGGACGAAAATGACCTAATTTATCATCCAATAACACAAATGAACTTATTGGATGCACAAGATTGGTTAAAAACCCTAATTGGACAAGAATAAGCCTAGGGAGGACGAAAATGACCTAATTGATCATCCAATGACACAAACACACCTATTGGATGCACAAGATTGGTTAAAAACCCTAATTGGACAAGAATATGCCTAGGGAGGACGAAAATGACCTAATTGATCTTCGAATGACTCAAATGAACTTATTGGATGCACAAGATTAGTTAAAAACCCTAATTGGACAAGAATAAGCCTAGGGAGGACGAAAATAACCTAATTGATCATCCAATGACACAAACACACCTATTGGATGCACAAGATTGGTCTAAAACTCAAATTGGACAAGAATATGCCTAAGGAGGACGAAAATGACCTAAATGTTAATCCAATGACACAAATGAACGTATTGGATGCACAAGATTGGTTAAAAACCCTAATTGGACAAGAATAAGCCTAGGGAGGACGAAAATGACCTAAATGTTAATCCAATGACACAACTCAACTTATTGGAAGCACAAGATTGGTTAAAAACCCTAATTGGATAAGAATAACCCTAGGGAGGACGAAAATGACCTAATTGATCATCCAATGACACAAACACACCTATTGGATGCACAAGATTGGTTAAAAACCCTAATTGGACAAGAATATGCCTAGGGAGGACGAAAATGACCTAATTGATCATCCAATGACACAAACACACCTATTGGATGCACAAGATTAGTTAAAAACCCTAATTGGACAAGAATATGCCTTGGGAGGACGAAAATAACCTAATTGATCATCCAATGACACAAACACACCTATTGGATGCACAAGATCGGTTAAAAACCTTAATTTAACAAGAATATGCCTAGGGAGGACGAAAATGACCTAATTGATCATCCAATGACACAAATGAACTTATAGGATGCACAAGATTGGTTAAAAACCCTAATTGGACAAGAATATGCCTAGGGAGGACGAAAATGACCTAATTGATCATCCAATGACACAAACACACCTATTGGAAGCACAAGATTGGTTAAAAACCCTAATTGGACAAGAATATGCCTAGGGAGGAAGAAAATGACCTAAATGTTAATCCAATGACACAAATGAACGTATTGGATGCACAAGATTGGTTAAAAACCCTAATTGGACAAGAATAAGCCTAGGGAGGACGAAAATGACCTAAATCTTAATCCAATGACACAACTCAACTTATTGGATGCACAAGATTGGTTAAAAACCCTAATTGGACAAGAATAAGCCTAGGGAGGACGAAAATGACCTAATTGATCATCCAATGACACAAACACACCTATTGGATGTACAAGATTGGTTAAAAACCCTAATTGGACAAGAATATGCCTAGGGAGGACGAAAATGACCTAAATATTAATTCAATCACACAAACAAAGTTATTGGATGCACAAGATTGGTTAAAAACCCTAATTGGACAAGAATAAGCCTAGGGAGGACGAAAATGACCTAATTGATCATCCAATGACACAAACACACCTATTGGATGCACAAGATTGGTTAAAAACCCTAGTTGGACAAGAACATGCATAGGGAGGACGAAAATGACCTTAGTGATCATCCAATGACACTAATGAACTTATTGGATGCACAAGATTGGTTAAAAACCCTAATTGGACAAGAATAAGCCTAGGGAGGACGAAAATGACCTAATTGATCATCCAATGACACAAACACACCTATTGGATGCACAAGATTGGTTAAAAACCCTAATTGGACAAGAATATGCCTAGGGAGGACGAAAATGACCTAATAAATCATCAAATGACACAAATGAACTTATTGAATGCACAAGATTAGTTAAAAACCCTAATTGGACAAGAATAAGCCTAGGGAGGACGAAAATGACCTAAATGTTAATCCAATGACACAACTCAACTTATTGGATGCACAAGATTGGTTAAAAACCCTAATTGGACAAGAATAAGCCTAGGGAAGACGAAAATGACCTAAATGTTAATCCAATGACACAACTCAACTTATTGGATGCACAAGATTGGTTAAAAACCCTAATTGGACAAGAATAAGCCTAGGGAGGACGAAAATGACCTAATTGATCATCCAATGACACAAACACACCTATTGGATGCACAAGATTGGTTAAAAACCCTAATTGGACAAGAATATGCCAGAATATGCCTAGGGAGGACGTAAATTACCTAATTGATCATCCAATGACACAAATGAACTTATTGGATGCACAACTTTGGTTAAAAACCCTAATTGGACAAGAATATGTCTAGGGAGGACGAAAATGACCTAAATGTTATTCCAATGAATCAAACACACCTATTGGATACACACAATTGGTTCAAAACCCTAATTGGACAAGAATATGACTAGGGAGGACGAAAATGACCTAAATGTTAATGCAATGACACAAATGAACTTATTGGATGCACAAGATTGGTTAAAAACCCTAATTGGACAAGAATAAGCCTAGGGAGGACGAAAATGACCTAATTGATCATCCAATGACACAAACACACCTATTGGATGCACAAGATTGGTTAAAAACCCTAATTGGACAAGAATAAGCCTTGGGAGAACGAAAATGATCTAAATGTTAATCCAATGACACAACTCAACTTATTGGATGCACAAGATTGGTTAAAAACCCTAATTGGACAAGAATAAGCCTAGGGAGGACGAAAATGACCTAATTGATCATCCAATGACACAAACACACCTATTGGATGCACAAGATTGGTTAAAAACCCTAGTTGGACAAGAACATGCCTAGGGAGGACGAAAATCACCTAATTGATCATCCAATGACACTAATGAACTTATTGGATGCACAAGATTGGTTAAAAACCCTAATTGGACAAGAATAAGCCTAGCGGGGACGAAAATGACCTAATTGATCATCCAATGACACAAACACACCTATTGGATGCACAAAATTGGTTAAAAACCCTAGTTGGACAAGAACATGCCTAGGGAGGACGAAAATGACCTAATTGATCATCCAATGACACTAATGAACTTATTGGATGCACAAGATTGGTTAAAAACCCTAATTGGACAAGAATAAGCCTAGGGAGGACGAAAATGACCTAATTGATCATCCAATGACACAAACACACCTATTGGATGCACAAGATTGGTTAAAAACCCTAATTGGACAAGAATATGCCAGAATATGCCTAGGGAGGACGTAAATGACCTAATTGATCATCCAATGACACAAATGAACTTATTGGATGCACAACTTTGGTTAAAAACCCTAATTGGAAAAGAATATGCCTAGGGAGGACGAAAATGACCTAAATGTTAATCCAATGAAACAAACACACCTATTGGATACACACGATTGGTTAAAAACCCTAATTGGACAAGAATATGCCTAGGGAGGACGAAAATGACCTAAATGTTAATGCAATGACACAAATGAACTTATTGGATGCCCAAGATTGGTTAAAAACCCTAATTGGACAAGAATAAGCCTAGGGAGGACGAAAATAACCTAATTGATCATCCAATGACACAAACAGACCTATTGGATGCACAAGATTGGGTAAAAACCCTAATTGGACAAGAATATGCATAGGAAGGACGAAAATAACCTAAATATTAATTCAATGACACAAACAAACTTATTGGATGCACAAGATTGGTTAAAAACCCTAATTGGACAAGAATAAGCCTAGGGAGGACGAAAATGACCTAATTGATCATCCAATGACACAAACACACCTATTGGATGCACAAGATTGGTTAAAAACCCTAATTGGACAAGAATATGCCTAGGGAGGACGAAAATGACCTAAATATTAATTCAATGACACAAACAAACTTATTGGATGCACAAGGTTGTATAAAAATCCTAATTGGACAAGAATAAGCCTAGGGAGGATTAAAATGACCTAAATGTTAATCCAATGACACAAATGAACTTATTGGATGCACAAGATTGGTTGAAAACCCTAATTGGACAAGAATAAGACTAGGGAGGACGAAAATGACCTAAATGCTAATCCAATGACACAACTCAACTTATTGGATGCACAAGATTGGTTAAAAACCCTAATTGGGCAAGAATAAGCCTAGGGAGGACGAAAATGACCTAATTGATCATCCAATGACACAAACACACCTATTGGATGCACAAGATTGGTTAAAAACCCTAATTGGACAAGAATATGCCGCCTAAGGAGGACGAAAATGACCTAAATATTAATTCAATGACACAAACAAAGTTATTGGATGCACAAGATTGGTTAAAAACCCTAATTGGACAAGAGTAAGCCTAGGGAGGACGAATATGACCTAATTGATCATCCAATGACACAAACACACCTATTGGATGCACAAGATTGGTTAAAAACCCTAATTGGACAAGAATAAGCATAGGGAGGACGAAAATGACCTAATTGATCATCCAATGACACAAACACACCTATTGGTTGCACAAGATTGGTTAAAAACCATAATTGGACAAGAATCAGCCTAGGGAGGAAGAAAATGACCTAATGGATCATCCAATGACACAAACACACCTATTAGATGCACAAGATTGGTTTAAAACCCTAGTTGGACAAGAATATGCCTAGGGAGGACGAAAATGACCTAATTGATCATCCAATGACACAAAATGAACTTATTGGATGCACAAGATTAGTTAAAAACCCTAATTGGACAAGAATAAGCCTAGGGAGGACGAAAATGACCTAATTGATCATCCAATGACACAAACACACCTATTGGAAGCACAAGATTGGTTAAAAACCCTAATTGGACAAGAATATGCCTAGGGAGGACGAAATGACCTAATTGTTAATCCAATGACACAAATGAACTTATTGGATGCACAAGATTGGTTAAAAACCCTAATTGGACAAGAATAAGCCTAGGGAGGACGAAAATGACCTAATTGATCATCCAATGACACAAACACACCTATTGGATGCACAAGATTGGTTAAAAACCCTAATTGGACAAGAATATGCCTAGGGAGGACGAAAATGACCTAAATATTAATTCAATGACACAAACAAAGTTATTGGATGCACAAGATTGGTTAAAAACCCTAATTGGACAAGAATAAGCCTAGGGAGGACGTAAATGACCTAAATGTTAATCCAATGACACAACTCAACTTATTGGAAGCACAAGATTGGTTAAAAACCCTAATTGGACAAGAATAAGCCTAGGGAGGACGAAAATGACCTAATTGATCATCCAATGACACAAACACACCTATTTGATGCCCAAGATTGGTTAAAAACCCTAATTGGACAAGAATATGCCTAGGGAGGACGAAAATGACCTAATTGATCTTCGAATGACACAAATGTACTTATTGGATGCACAAGATTAGTTAAAAACCCTAATTGGACAAGAATAAGCCTAGGGAGGACGAAAATAACCTAATTGATCATCCAATTACACAAACACACCTATTGGATGCACAAGATTGGTCTAAAACTCAAATTGGACAAGAATATGCCTAAGGAGGACGAAAATGACCTAAATGTTAATCCAATGACACAAATGAACGTATTGGATGCACAAGATTGGTTAAAAACCCTAATTGGACAAGAATAAGCCTAGGGAGGACGAAAATGACCTAAATGTTAATCCAATGACACAACTCAACTTATTGGAAGCACAAGATTGGTTAAAAACCCTAATTGGATAAGAATAAGCCTAGGGAGGACGAAAATGACCTAATTGATCATCCAATGACACAAACACACCTATTGGATGCACAAGATTGGTGAAAAACCCTAATTGGACAAGAATATGCCTAGGGAGGACGAAAATGACCTAAATATTAATTCAATGACACAAACAAAGTTATTGGATGCACAAGATTGGTTAAAAACCCTAATTGGACAAGAATAACCCTAGGGAGGACGAAAATGACCTAATTGATCATCCAATGACACAAACACACCTATTGGATGCACAAGATTGGTTAAAAACCCTAATTGGACAAGAATATGCCTAGGGAGGACGAAAATGACCTAAATATTAATTCAATGACACAAACAAAGTTATTGGATGCACAAGATTCGTTAAAAACCCTAATTGGAAAAGAATAAGCCTAGGGAGGACGAAAATGACCTAATTGTTCATCCAATGACACAAACACACCTTTTGGATGCACAAGATTGGTTAAAAACCCTATTTGGACAAGAACATGCCTAGGGAGGACGAAAATGACTTAATTGATCATCCAATGACACTAATGAACTTATTGGATGCCCAAGATTGGTTAAAAACCCTAATTGGACAAGAATAAGCCTATGGAGGACGAAAATGACCTAATTGATCATCCAATGACACAAACACACCTATTGGATGCACAAGAAAGGTTAAAAACCCTAATTGGACAAGAATATGCCTAGGGAGGACGAAAATGACCTAATTGATTATCCAATGACAGAAACACACCTATTGGATGCACAAGATAGGTTAAAAACCCTAATTGGACAAGAATATGCCTAGGGAGGACGAAAATGACCTAATTGATCATCCAATGACACAAACACACCTATTGGATGCACAAGATTGGTTAAAAACCCTAATTGGACAAGAATATGCTTAGGGAGGACGAATATGACCTAAATGTTATTCCAATAACACAAATGAACTTATTGGAAGCACAAGATTGGTTAAAAACCCTAATTGGACAAGAAAAAGCCTAGGGAGAACGAAAATGACCTAAATGTTAATCTAATGACACAACTCAACTTATTGGATGAACAAGATTGGTTAAAAACCCTAATTGGACAAGAATAAGCCTAGGGAGGACAAAAATGACCTAATTGATCATCCAATGACACAAACACACCTATTGGATGCACAAGATTGGTTAAAAACCCTAATTGGACAAGAATATGCCTAGGGAGGACGAAAATGACCTAAATGTGAATCCAATGACACAAATGAACTTATTGGATGCACAAGATTGGTTAAAAACCTAATTGGACAAGAATAAGTCTAGGGAGAATGAAAATGACCTAAATGTTAATCCAATGACACAACTCAACTTATTGGATGCACAAGAATGGTTAAAAACCCTAATTGGACAAGAATAAGCTTAGGGAGGACGAAAATGACCTAATTGATCATCCAATGACACA
>JBBPBR010002312.1:0-12115 GCA_037974775.1 Cicer pinnatifidum | reverse complement strand
GATAAGAAGAAGTATTTGTTCAGATTGTTAAGACAAACTCTCAATTTTAAATTTTGATGAAAATAAACAAAGGTTACTAAAGAGTGTTATTTATGATTCTAAATGTTATGTTAATTTAACTTGTGTTTTTGAGTGAATTAACAATAAAAAATAAAAACTGAGCAGACAAAAAAAGAGAACATCATGGACAAAAGTTATAAAAATAGAGAATGTTCTCCAAGACCAAGTCTCATCATCACAACTCCAAGATCAATCAATCTCCACTAGTTAAAAGAAGTGTTAGCCTTTGGATTATACTTCTATCTCATCAGTACTTGGCAAGGAACAAGCTAAGATAATTAGAATCAAAGAAGCTACTCGAATCACAAAGAGAGAAGACCACAAAAAGCAAGACCAAACATATATGAACCTTCTCCAGCTTAAACAGTCAAGAAAGATAAACAATCTTGAAATGCAGAAGACATCTAGATTAATCAGGAAGAATTCCATAATGATCAAGACTGAACCTCCAAATTGACTATCAATCTCCAAAAAGTTTATAGATTGGGACTCCAGATTGATTATCAATCTTTAGAATTTTTATTAACATTCTACAGAAGTTCATTATCATTCTCCAAGCTGTTTTGACAAAATAAAAACCCCAGATCAAATCAAGGACATTAACAAGCATATCTGAAGTACAAAGAATCATTAAACTCAAAGGAAATCTGATCTAGAATTGAAGAACACAACTCAATCAACATAATTCAAAAGCGTTCAAAGGCTAGAATATTTTATTTATATAAATTAGTCTTTGGTTAAAAATGACAGATAACTAACAACAACTCTTTTGACCATTATTAGATCTAACAAGTTGAAAATTCTCATCCTCGAGCTAGCCATCCTCAGTGAGAGGATAGTTTTTAAAACACTTAGAAATTATTTTTAATAGCAAAATCCCTATTCAACCCCCCTTCTAGTGACATTTAGCTACATCAATTGGCATCAGAGCAAGGTTCTCTAAAAAATACACGTAACAGTGTAAGAGAAAAAGATCCAAAAAGAAAAATGTCAAAAGCTAAGTACATTCCTGAAGGAGGATCATCTAGCCGACCTCCCTACTTTGATGGTACAGATTACTATCACTGGAAAGGTAAGATGAGGCTATTTCTCATATCACAAGACAACAACATGTGGTCTGTGGTGGAAAATGGAGATCATGTCATTAGAACCAACAACACAGATGCAACCTCCGATGAGAAACCTCAAGCACAATGGACGGCGGATGAAAATGCAAAGGTACTCCTAAACTCTAAAGCTCATTTATTTCTAACGTGTGCTTTGAGCAGGGAAGAATATGATAGAGTTGAAGAGTGCAAAAATGCTAAGGAGCTTTGGGATACTCTAAGGATCCATCACGAAGGATCAAGCCATGTAAAAGAAGCAAGGATAGATATGGGAGTAAGAGATTTCGAACTATTCAAAATGAAGGAGGAGGAAACTATTGATGAAATGTTCTCAAGGTTAACAATCATATTAAACAACCTGAGATCTCTTGGAAAGGTATACTCCGTTCAAGAAAGGATAAGAAAAATCCTAAGAAGTTTACCAAAAGAATGGAGGCCATTGGTAACTGCCATTACAGAAGCAAGAGATTTGACCAACATGAAGTTAGAAGATTTGGTTGGAACTCTAAGAGCTCATGAACCATTGTTGTTGGCGGACAAACCAAACAAAAAGGGAAGAATGGTTGCTCTAAAAACCAGCCAAACAGAAAGTTCATCTTCCAAGAAGAATGAAGATGGCATAACAAAGGAAAACGTAGAGTATCCTCTGTCTGAGGATGAGGATGAACTCGCTCTGCTTTCTAGAAGACTACAGAGGATGATAAACAGAAGAGGACAAAATAGAAGATCCCCTCAAAAAGAAAAAGTTGACAAAAGTCAAATAACTTGTTATGGATGTAACAAGATAGGACACTACAAAACTGAGTGTCCTCTCAACAAAAGGAACTCTAGAAAATTTTCATACAAAAACAAATCCATGATGATAACTTGGGATGATAGTGACGAGTCATCCTCGGAGCAAGAAAAGGAAGAAGAGGCCAACCTATGTCTCATGACAAAATCAGAAACTGAGAAGGTAAGTATTACTAATCCATGTCCTAATTGTGAAGAATTAAAAATTGAATTTGATATCCTCTTAAATGACTCAAACACTTTATCTCAAACATGTATATTTCAAAAAAAACCAACTTGTTGAGATAAAGAGACAAAATGAGGAGCTTAAGAAAAAGAATGATGAATATGTTAAAATCTTTCAAGATTTGCAGCAATCTCAATTTCAAAATTCTGAGAAACAAAAATTTTTAAACATGAAAATAGTTGAAACTCATCCTCCTGACGAGGATGCAGAAAAGGAAATTTTGAAAACTGAGGTTAGGGAACTAAAAAATGATATTTCCAACTTTGTCAAATCTACAGAAACATTTCAAAAGATATTGGGGTCTCAATCTGGAATATTTGACAAGGCTGGTATTGGTTTTAAAAGCTCTCAAAAACAAAAATTATATGAAAATTTTTTCTTGCCTAAAAAATATGAGGATAGGCCGAAATGCATGTTTTGCAAAAAACTTGGGCATACCTCCAAAAATTGTCATGCTAAGAAGAAAGCTAACAATGTAAAGTCTGCTTGTTCATTCTGTGGTAAACATGGGCACCATGATTCTATTTTCTATCATAAAAGAAATGTCCTCAAAAGAGGAAAAACTAACCAACAAGGACCCAAAGCTATATGGGTACCTAAGTCTCTTTTAAACTCCAAAACAGGTTCATCCTCTAATCAACAAAAGAAAGCCTTGGTACTTGGACAGTGGTTGCTCAAGGCATATGACGGGAGATAAGCACTGCTTTATGTCATTAGAAATAAAGGATGGAGGATCAGTCACATTTGGTAATAATGATAAAGCTCAAATAAAAGGAACAGGTATTATTGGTAAGAATAATTCTGCAAAAATTGAAAATGTTCAATATGTGGATGGCTTAAAACATAACTTGCTAAGCATTATTCAATTATGTGATAGTGGTTTTGAAGTTATTTTTAAGCCTACTCTATGTGAGGTTAAGCACTCATCCTCGGGTAGAGTTTTCTTTTCAGGAATTAGAAAAAAGAATTTATATGAACTTTATCTTGATGATTTACCCACTGATTCTTGTTTTGTCTCTATTGAAAAAGATAAATGGATTTGGCACAAACGAGCGGGTCACACAAGCTTAAACACTATTTCTAAATTAGCTAATTTAGAATTAGTAAAAGGTCTTCCAAAAATTAATTTTGAAAAAGACAAAGTTTGTGAAGCTTGTGTAAGAGGAAAACAAGTCAAAAGTAGTTTTCACTCAAAAAACTTTGTTTCAACAAATCATCCTCTTGAACTTATTCACATTGATCTTTTTGGTCCTATCAAAACTCCAAGTCTTAGTGGAAAAAGATATGGTTTTGTGATTGTTGATGATTTTTCTCGTTTTACTTGGGTTCTATTTTTAAAACATAAAGATGAAGCCTTTGAGGCATTCCATCATTTTTGCAAAAAAATTCAAAATGAAAAAGGATCAAAAGTAGTCTCCGTGAGAAGTGACCATGGAGGTGAATTTGAAAATGAATCTTTTAAAAATCTTTGTGAAGAAAATGGTATTTCACACAACTTTTCTTGTCCTAGAACTCCCCAACAAAATGGGGTTGTTGAAAGGAAAAATAGAACTTTACAAGAAATGGCTAGAACTATTTTAAATGAAGCCAACATTGAAAAATATTTTTGGGCTGAAGCCATCAACACTGCTTGTTATGTTTCCAATCGTGCATCCATTAGAAAAATTTTAAACAAAACTCCATATGAATTATGGAAGGGGAGAAAACCAAATATTTCCTATTTTCATATATTTGGGTGTTATTGCTATATTCTGAATAATAAAGAAAATTTGGGAAAGTTTGATCCAAAATCTGATAAAGGAATTTTTCTAGGATACTCCACAACGTCAAAAGGTTATAGAATATATAATCTTAGGACTCAAACTGTGGAGGAATCCATGCATGTTATTTTTGATGAGTTTGATGACTTGTGTTTAGAGAAATTAGATAAAAATGAAGAAGATGAACAATCAACATCTCAAGTACCCAGTCCTCACAGAGAGGATGAGTCCGATCCAACCTCTCAGCAACTTCCAAGAGGATGGAAAACAGTCACACGTCATCCTTCGGATCTAATAATTGGAAATACTGAAGATGGCGTTAGAACCAGAAATTCTCTAAGGGAAAGCACTACCAACATGGCCATGATATCACAAGTTGAACCCAAAACGATTGATCAAGCTATTGGTGACAAATCATGGGTTGAAGCTATGATGGAAGAACTTTCACAATTTGAAAAAAACAAGGTATGGAATCTTGTACCCCATCCTCCGGATAAATCTATTATTGGGACTAAATGGATATTTAGAAACAAACTAAATGAGGATGGAGAAGTCATTAGAAATAAAGCAAGACTAGTGGCTCAAGGGTATAATCAACAAGAAGGGATTGATTATGATGAAACATTTGCACCCGTAGCAAGACTTGAAGCAATAAGAATCCTCTTAGTTTATGCTACTCATAAAGGCATAAAACTATTTCAAATGGATGTCAAAAGTGCCTTTTTGAATGGGTTCTTAAATGAAGAAGTGTATGTTCGTCAACCTCCCGGTTTTGAAGATATAAAGAGGCCGAATCATGTGTTCAAACTATCAAAAGCTCTTTACGGTCTAAAGCAAGCTCCTCAAGCTTGGTATGAAAGGTTAAGCTCTTTTCTAAAAGAAAATGGATTCATTAGGGGTCAAATTGATACAACTCTCTTCAAAAAGACTCTTGAAAAAGATTTATTGATTGTTCAAATATATGTCGATGACATTATATTTGGATCCACAAATGAAAAGATGTGTAAAGATTTCTCAAACCTCATGCAAAGTGAATTTGAGATGAGTATAATGGGGGAATTAAAATTCTTCCTTGGATTACAAATCAAACAAAGAGAGGATGGTATATTCATATCTCAAGAAAAATACACCAAGGATCTACTCAACAAATACAAAATGAGTTCAGCCAAAAGTATGGGAACTCCTATGCATCCATCCTCCATACTCCACAAAGATGATGAAGGAACTCTGATTTCTGAAAAGGAATATAGAGGGATGATAGGATCCTTGTTGTATTTAACAGCAAGCAGACCCGACATAGTCTTTGCAGTCGGTCTTTGTGCAAGATTTCAATCCTCTCCAAAAGAATCTCATCTCACAGCTGTAAAAAGGATCTTTAGATACCTTGTTGGCACTATAAATCTGGGAATATGGTACAAGAAATGTTCGAATCTTGACCTTAAAGCCTATTGTGATGCGGACTACGCGGGAGACAAAGTTGAAAGAAAAAGCACAAGTGGTGCATGCCAATTTCTAGGAGAATCACTAATAAGTTGGTCATGCAAAAAGCAAAGTACTATTGCTCTTTCAACCACTGAAGCATAATATGTATCAGCCGCTCAATGTTGCTCACAACTACTTTGGATCAAAAATCAACTTGAGGATTACTCACTAAGGTACACAAAAATTCCCATCCTCTGTGATAATACAAGTGCAATAAATCTTTCTAAAAATTCCATTCAACATTCTAGATCTAAGCACATTGAAATTAAACATCATTTTATAAGAGATCATGTGCAAAAAGGAGATTTAGAACTGATTTTTATTGACACTGAAAATCAATTAGCAGATATTTTTACCAAACCTCTCCAAGAGGATCGGTTTAAATTCATCTTAGAAGAACTCTCCATCATAAATTTTCCCAAAGTCATTTAAATAACTTAATTATGTTATTTTTTATTTAGCTTTGTATTATTTGTTTTTGATTTATTTTTTGGGCTTTTATTAATTTAATTGTGTGTGACAAAAATATGGCAAATCTGATCCCTCAAAATAAAATCAAAAATTAAATAGGATGGCTCTAGGCAAGGCCATGCTCATGCTTCCTTTTACCCATTGGTCAATGGGTTGGCTCGTGATGAATACTCCCCATCTCCCATAATTGCGCAGACTGCATTAAAAGCAGTCCATCATCACGCCTCAAATCAACGGCTCTCCTTTCTTTTTCTCTCTCTCTCTCACGTCCTTTCTCTCTCCATCAGTCAATCAACTTTTTCCTTTTCCTCCTCTCACACGTTTTCAACCTTTCAATCACTTCCCTCATTAAATTTGTTCTCTCTCTCCTTTTTATTACTTTCTTTTTCAAATTCAAATTTCCTTTTTATTAAAATCATTTTATTTTAATTTATTTTTCTCTCTCCGTTTTTAATTCATTTTCTCTCTCCAAGTTTAATTTTCTTCTCTCTCTTCCATACGCTTCTCTCTCCAAAGTGTTTCAGTTTCCTTTTTTTCTTCCCTTCACGAATTCCATCTTCCACTGTGTAAGTTCTCTCAACCTCCTTCTAAAACACCAAAGAAGCCCTCAACGACAAAACCCACTGCCTCAACCAGACGGTCTTCAAGAATTCAATCTAGGGTTGTCCATTCAACCAAAAAGATCACTCAGGACTCTATTGTGCATGTGATTGACTCGGATAAATCACAAGAAAATATCTCGGCTAAATCGATCCCTAAAACATCCTCCCAGCCTTCCACTCCCAAAGGGCCGAAAACTAAAACTCCTGAAAAAGGTAAAAAGACTCCTAAAAAATCTAGGTCATCCAAACCATCTCCTGTTCCTCTCTTTGAATCCACAGATTTGGAGTTAAACTACACCTCAAAATGGGTTCACAAATCTGTGGTTCATGGCAAGCATATTGATTTAATCAATCTGAAAAATGGTGGCTTTAATGTTGTAAAGATATTTGATAAGTTTGGCTGGACCTCATTCTTTAGAGTGAATGAACCGCAATACCCAAGGCTAGTAAAAGCTTTTTACGCTGCTTGCAATGGCTGTAAAGGAAGCACTGGTTTTAGTTTTGTACTTAAGGGAGTACATTTGGACATAAACCCTTCTTCTCTGTGCAAAATCCTTAATATACAAGATGTTGGAGCACACTGTTTTGCTGAAACTTGGTATATGCAGTATATGGTAACTCGAAATTCTGTCCTTCAAAACATCCTGATAGATCCTAAGAAACCTCTCATAGCCTCAAACCTTCCTTCCATGTGTCGGATCTATCACAACATTTGTGTTCACTCGATTGCTCCTCGCGCTGGTAGTTATGAAAAGGTAACAAAACTTGACATTCTGATCCTTCATCATTTGTTATCTGGAACACCTCTTCATTTGGGAAATATCATTTTTAGCTATATGTTGAATGCTGTCATTGTGGGTCGATCAGCTCCCTATGGAATGATCTTGACCAAAATCTTTAAGTTCTTTAAGGTACCCCTTGATGATGAAGAAAGTATTCAGTGCAATAATTTCTTCTCTATGAAAAACATAAAACAAATGCGCATTGCTATGCCTGAACAAACCCCTATCTCAAGGAAGAACAAAACTGCCTCAAAGAAACAACAATCTGCCTCTCAACAAAAATCTGCCTCTCAACAAAAATTTGCCTCTCACACCGCCTCATTTAACTCTACTGGTTCAACATTTCCTCAATCTCCACCAGTCAGCAAGGAACCATCAACTCATACTGTTAAAGATGGTGATGGTGAAGATTTAGTCTTTGATCTGAATGTACCATACGATCATCATTCTTCCAAAAGCCCTCATAGGAACATGCATGCAAAAGAATCCACTTTGCCATCTCAAGTAAGTCTGAACTCATCTCCTATCTCGCCAAATATTGGTTCATCTAATTCTGATACAGATTTACAAGAAAAATCCAAATCGCATGTGGCCCCACTTTTTGAAAAGGATAAGGCTAAATGTTCAAAATCCAAAAGAACCCAAAAGGATTCAACCACCAGCATGAAATCGGCAGGGACTGAGAACAAAAGGTTTCTTAAGCTACTAAAGACCATTCGGAAAGATCAAAAGAAATTGTTGGATACTTTTCTCACTTTCAAAAAACCATTAATCAGTTTGGACTCGTTCTAGAATAGGTTACCAAACATTTAGGTTCATCAGCTGCTGCACATGATCAACCGCCTAAGCTACTAGCCCAGTTCTCTTTTGCCCCCATGTCTACATCTTCATCATCCGAAGATTCATCTTCCGCTGAATGACTCTGTTTTAATCTATTTTATGCTTTTTGATGTTGACTTAATTCAGGGGGAGTCAGATTATGGATTATATTTTGTCTTATGCTAGCATGTTTAAACTCATATTATGTTTTGCTTACCGATGTTATGGTTATTTAAACTCAAATTATGCTTGCTGATGTTATGACTGAATTCATCTGATGTTATGATTGTTTAAATTCAAATTATGTTTGCTGATGTTATGGCTGAATTCATGAACCTATGGTATTTTGCTTAAGTTGCTGGAATTTATTTTAGGTGTTTATGAATGCTCTAATTACCTCAATATTGAATAATTTCAAAAAACTGCTTTTACTTGAATGTTAAAAGGGAAATTTTTCAAAATTATCACTTGTATGATTGACGGGGAGTTTAATTATTTCACTCTTACATAATACAAAGATCATAATCTAAAAGAATTTTGTCATCATCAAAAAGGGGGAGATTGTTGAGACAAAATCTCTCCAAATTGGTTTTAATGATAACAAAATTAATAAAAAGATTATGATTGTGTTTTAAAGACTAATCTGTGCTTTTGAGTGTATTCACATAAGAAAACAGGTTATCATTCTTTAAGGAAAAAGAAGAAAATTCTAAGTTAAAATGATAAGTATTGAAAATGTTGAGGATGGCCTCACGAGCTGCAGATCTGCATCCTCGCTGGTTTGAATTCATTCATCAAGGGCAGAATAGTACTAAAGAATGATTTATTCAACAAGGGCAAAATGGTATTAAAGAATGATTTATTCAACAAGGGCAAAATGGTATTAAAGAATGATTTATTCAACAAGGGCAAAATGGTATTAAAGAATGAATTGTTGATTCATTCAATAAAGGCAAAATACTATTATTTTAAAGAAAAGTCTTTGAAGAAAAGTGGCAAGAATGAAAAAGAAAGGCACAGTGAATGATGATATTAGCTTGTGCCTATAGTCAACTTTTTGGAATGCATCCCAACACTTTATGAAGGCAACTCATCATGTCTTAGGCTTCTTAGGCAAAAGGCTACATGTACCTTTATGTGATTTAAAAAGATTATAATATTAAACCTTCAAAAAGGCAACAACAAACTTATCCTAAATAACTTGATCACATGTCTTAAGGCAAGAGAAGAAGACTTCACGTGAAGCCTTCAACAAGGTCTTGAAGAAAGGAATGGATAGGACATCACATGTTGCAATAAGGCATTAAATGGAGGAAAGAGAAAAAGCTCACATGTGAAGTTTTATCAAGACTTTGAAGAAAGAGAATGAAAATGACTCCACACAATATTCAAACCTTAAAACAAGGAAAGAGAAAAGGACATCACATGTCCCCAAGTGCCAAGAAAACAACTACCTCGTACTTGAACATGGAATGCATATTTCAAATGAGCTGAATGGCATTTTTGTAATTATGAAGAAAAACCTTGGCATTTCTCAAATGGATTTTCTAACGGTCATAAAAGGCTTGACTTATGAAATGAACATTGCAAGACCTCTATAAATTACAGCAAGCTGGTCTTCATCAATACACAACACACTTGCATAAAAAGATCAAGCATCTTAAAAGCTATCAAGAGCTAAACACCCTCACTTCTTACTTTCTTTGATCCTACACTATATCTTTGTAAATCTTTTGAGAAAGTATTAAGTATCAATCACTCTCTTATCACTTTGTAATTTCCTAGTGAGTTACACTTGGAAATATTCGGAAATTGATTGTAAGCTTGGTGAAGCTAAAGAATACACGGTTTGTAATCGTCCTCTGGTTGAGGATCGATCTGTTTGAAAGTTAGTGAAATCTCACAAGGGTGTGAGGACTGGACGTAGCCATCTTTGGGTGAACCAGTATAAAATTGTGTGTGTCTCTCTTATTCTACTCCTACTCTTTTGCTCAACTTAGATCTAACAAGTTGAAAATTCTCATCCTCGAGCTAGCCATCCTCAGTGAGAGGATAGTTTTTAAAACACTTAGAAATTATTTTTAACAGCAAAATCCATATTCAACCCCCCTTCTAGTGATATTTAGCTACATCAATGTGTATCATGATAATGACTCTCAAAATACAAATGAGTTGGTAATATTTGTTAGTGCAAAAGTTTTTCTTAGCTACAATTTGTTGTTTGATGATAACAAATAAGAACAATTATCCCCTAACTATATTTACTAAATGTGTATATTAAGTTAAAAGACAAAGATTTATATTAATGACTATTTATTTTAAGGTAGCATCAATTATGAGTAAGTTAGAGATAATAATCTAAGTATTTTTAACACAAAATATTATCACCTGATACACAAGTAAATATGTTTACTAATAGAGTAAATTATGATATAAGAATGAGAAGCATTGCAACAAATGTCTACTAATGTAAAGTCTGAGTCAAAGCGTTAAAGACATAGGAAATATAAGTCAAGAATTGACCCTCTGATCACAAGGTAAAAGAACGTTGTAATGATCATCTACCTCTTGCTAAAGTTAACTAAGAGTCAAGATCTTTATTGACTCTTTGACTCAAGACCAAAGAAGAAAGCTTTGAATGAAGTCTCTGATAAAGTCAATGCTTTGGTACAAGTTAAATCATCTGATGACCAAAGAAAGAGAATTAACTAATCAAGTGAATTGTGACTCTAAAAAATCTATTAAAGTTGGTTTGATTCTAATCAAGCGCCTCTGATGAAATTGATAATTACAGGTTTCCTTTTTTAATTTTGTGTATGATAATTCTTGCAAGCCATTTGGTCATCTAGTCAATGCTCTAATAAAATGTCAACTTTCTTAAGTCAAACATCTTAGCCAAGAACTTTGAAGAAGTCAACATCTCAACAATATCTTCTCATCAAGGTTAGACTTGTCCTTTGATTGATGAAGTGCAATGACATCTTCTTAAAGTTCATCCTATAATGTACATGTTTTCTTAAATCAAGATACATTAAATTAATTATAAAGATATATATAAACATGTTTTAAAGGTTGAGATGTTTTAATTGTTGATGCAAGATCTCCAAAAACACTATTTCCAACGAATATACTCTTTAGTATTTAAGAAGAATCGTTTCTAAAATAGTGAGTGATTGAAAATAAGAAAAGAGGCAATGTTCTAAGAAGATTTTTTGAAAAATCCTAGAACATATCAAAAGAAAATAATGAATGAAAAATCCTCTCAATAGAGAGTTATTATAATTAATGTAAATCAATAAAGTTGTTTGATACACTTGAATTGATATAGGATTTGAAATATAATATTCTCTTAATGCAACTTTATGTCAATTCAGATACACACTGAAACTGATGTAAATATTCCCGGTAGTGGCAACAACTATTTTATCCATAAGAGGTACCTGATGAGGTGTAAGAATACTTATTAACCTCAACGACAACTTGCCAAAAAATTGAGAGGGGTTCTGATGGTGAAAGTCTGAAGAGGAATAAAAAATACTCAAAGCCTGAAGATGTAAAATACATAATACTTGTATGTTATTGTTTAAATAGTGGATTAAGTCCTCAAATGTTTGGAGGAAAAATCTCTCTGTAAAGGGGGATTAGATGTAGAAGTTGTTGTTGTGAACCAGTATAAAAATATTTGTATCTCTACCCAGCATTTAATCTAAGTTCATTTTGATTTAACTTTGTTTTGCATAAAATGTATTATAATCATAAGATGAATATTTTGATTAAAAAAAACATTTCTTTTTTTTTTTTAAGCAATACAAATAATTTTTAAGTATGGAAAAATACAATTCAAATCATTTTTCTTGTGTTCTCCAACACCTTCAATTGGTATCAAAGCTTGGTCTCTTGATTGAACACTTTACCATATAAGAGTAAAGATTCTTTACTGCTGGAAATACATGTGAAATGGTATGAATTAGTGTATATTTTTGGTTTAATCCTATTTTTAACTTCTTTTGAAATT
>JBBPBR010002311.1:0-12123 GCA_037974775.1 Cicer pinnatifidum | reverse complement strand
TTGTGCATCCAATAGGTGTGTTTGTGTCATTGGATGAACATTTAGGTCATTTTCGTCCTCCCTGGTCTTATTATTGTCCAATTAGGGTTTTAAGCAATCTTGTGCATCCAATATAAGTGTTTGTGTCATTGGATGAACATTTAGGTCATTTTCGTTCTCCCTATGCTTATTCTTGTCCAATTAGAGTTTTTAACCAATCTTGTGCATCCAATAAGTTCATTTGTGTCATTGGATGAACATTTAGGTCATTTTCGTCCTCCCTAGTCTTATTCTTGTCCAATAAGGGTTTTTATGCAATCTTGTGCATCCAATAGGTGTGTTTGTGTCATTGGAGGAACATTTAGGTCAGTTCCGTCCTCCCTAGTCTTATTCTTGTCGAATTATGGTTTTTATGCAATGTTGGGCATCCAATAGGTGTGTTTGTGTCATTGGAGGAACATTTAGGTCATTTTCGTCCTCCCTAGGCTTATTCTTGTCCAATTAGGGGTTTTAACCAACCTTGGGCATCCAATAAGTTCATTTGTGTCATTGGTGGAACATTTAGGTCATTTACGTCCTCCCTAGTCTTATTCTTGTCCAATTAGGGTTTTTATGCAATCTTGTGCATCCAATAGGTGTGTTTGTGTCATTGGACGAACATTTAGGTCATTTTCGTCATCCCTAGGTTTATTCTTGTCCAATTAGGGTTTTTAACCAATCTTGTGCATCCAATAAGTTCATTTGTGTCATTGGATGAACATTTTGGTCATTTTTATCCTCCCTAGGCTTATTATTGTCCAATTAGGGTTTTTAACCAATCTTGTGCATCCAATAAGTTCATTTGTGTCATTGGATAAATATTTAGGTCATTTTCGTCCTCCCTAGTCTTATTCTTGTCCAATTAGGGATTTTATGCAATCTTGTGCATCCAATAGGTGTGTTTGTGTCATTGGACGAACATTTAGGTCATTTTCGTCCTCCAAAGGCTTATTCTTGTCCAATTAGGGTTTTTAACCAATCTTGTGCATCCAATAAGTTCATTTGTGTCATTCGATGAACATTTAGGTCATTTTCGTCCTCCCTAGTCTTATTCTTGTCCAATTAGGGTTTTAAGCAATCTTGTGCATCCAATATGTGAGTTTGTGTCATTGGATGAACATTTAGGTAATTTTTGTCCTCCCTACGCTTAGTCTTGTCCAATTAGGGTTTTTAACTAATCTTGTTCATGCAATAAGTTCATTTGTGTCATTGGATGAACATTTAGGTCATTTTCGTCCTCCCTAGGCTTATTCTTGTCCAATTAGGGTTTTTAACCAATCTTGTGCATCCAATAAGTTCATTTGTGTCATTGGATGAACATTTAGGTCATTTTCGTCCTCCCTATGCTTATTCTTGTCCAATTAGGGTTTTTATGCAATCTTGTGCATCCAATAGGTGTGTTTGTGTCATTGGACGAACATTTAGGTCAGTTTCGTCCTCCCTAGGCTTATTCTTTTCCAATTAGGGTTTTTAACCAATCTTGTGCTTCCAATAAGTTCATTTGTGTCATTGGATGAACATTTAAGTCATTTTCGTCCTCCCTAGGCTTATTCTTGTCCAATTAGGGTTTTTATGCAATCTTGTGCATCCAATAGGTGTGTTTGTGTCATTGGACGAACATTTAGCTCATTTTCGTCCTCCCTAGGCTTATTCTTGTCCAATTAGGGTTTTTAACCAATCTTGTGTATCCAATAAGTTCATTTGTGTCATTGGATGAACATTTAGGTCATTTTCGTCCTCCCTATGCTTATTCTTGTCCAATTAGGGTTTTTATGCAATCTTGTGCATCCAATAGGTGTGTTTGTGTCATTGGACGAACATTTAGGTCATTTTCGTCCTCCCTAGGCTTATTCTTGTCCAATTAGGGTTTTAATGCTATCTTGTGCATCCAATTGGTGTGTTTGTGTCATTGGACGAACATTTAGGTCATTTTCGTCCTCCCTAGGCTTATTCTTGTTCAATTAGGGGTTTTAACCAACCTTGTGCATCCAATATGTTCATTTGTGTAATTGGTTGAACATTTAGGTCATTTTCGTCCTCCCTAGGATTATTCTTGTCCAATTAGGGTTTTTAACCAACCTTGTGCATCCAATAAGTTCATTTGTGTCATTGGTGGAACATTTAGGTCATTTACGTCCTCCCTAGTCTTATTCTTGTCGAATTAGGGTTTTTATGCAATCTTGTGCATCCAATAGGTGTGTTTGTGTCATTGGACGAACATTTAGGTCATTTTCGTCCTCCCTAGGCTTATTCTTGTCCAATTAGGGTTTTTATGCAATCTTGTGCATCCAATAGGTGTGTTTGTGTCATTGGACGAACAATTAGGTCATTTTCGTCATCCCTAGACTTATTCTTGTCCAATTAGGGTTTTTAACCAATCTTGTGCATCCAATAAGTTCATTTGTGTCATTGGATGAACATTTAGGTCATTTTTTTCCTCCCTAGGCTTATTCTTGTCCAATTAGGGTTTTTAACCAATCTTGTGCATCCAATAAGTTCATTTGTGTCATTGGATGAACATTTAGGTCATTTTCGTCCTCCCTAGGCTTATTCATGTCCAATTAGGGTTTTTATGCAATCTTGTGCATCCAATAGGTGTGTTTGTGTCATTGGATGAACATTTAGGTCATTTTCGTCCTCCCTAGGCTTATTCTTGTCCAATTAGGGTTTTTAACCATCCTTGTGCGTCCAATAAGTTCATTTGTGTCATTGGTTTAACATTTAGGTCACTTTCGTCCTCCCTAGGCTTATTCTTGTCCAATTAGGGTTTTTAACCAATCTTGTGCATCCAATAAGTTCATTTGTGTCATTGGATGAACATTTAGGTCATTTTTTTCCTCCCTAGGCTTATTCTTGTCCAATTAGGGTTTTTAACCAATCTTGTGCATCCAATAAGTTCATTTGTGTCATTGGATGAACATTTAGGTCATTTTCGTCCTCCCTATGTTTATTCTTGTCCAATTAGGGTTTTTAACCAATCTTGTGCATGCAATAAGTTCATTTGTGTCATTGGATGAACATTTAGGTCATTTTCGTCCTCCCTAGTCTTATTCTTGTCCAATTAGGGTTTTTATGCAATCTTGTGCATCCAATAGGTGTGTTTGTGTCATTGGAGGAACATTTAGGTCATTTTCGTCCTCCCTAGTCTTATTCTTGTCCAATTAGGGTTTTTATGCAATCTTGTGCATCCAATATGTATGTTTGTGTCATTGGAAGAACACTTAGGTCATTTTCGACCTCCCTAGGCATATTCTTGTCCAATTAGGGTTTTTAACCAATCTTGTGCATTCAATAAGTTCATTTGTGTCATTGGATGAACATTTAGGTGATTTTCATCCTCCCTAGTCTTATTCTTGTCCAATTAGGGTTTTAAGCAATCTTGTGCATCCAATATGTGGGTTTGTGTCATTGGATGAACGTTTAGGTCATTTTCGTCCTCCCTATGCTTATTCTTGTCCAATTAGGGTTTTTAACCAATCTTGTGCATCCAATAAGTTCATTTGTGTCATTGGATGAACATTTAGGTCATTTTCGTCCTCCCTAGTCTTATTCTTGTCCAATTAGGGTTTTTATGCAATCTTGTGCATCCAATAGGTGTGTTTGTGTCATTGGAGGAACATTTAGGTCATTTTAGTCCTCCCTAGTCTTATTCTTGTCCAATTAGGGTTTTTATGCAATCTTGTGCTACCAATAGGTGTGTTTGTGTCATTGGACGAACATTTAGGTCATTTTCGTCCTCCCTAGGCTTATTCTTGTCCGATTAGGGTTTTTAACCAATCTTGTGCATTCAATAAATTCATTTGTGTCATTGGATGAACATTTAGGTCATTTTCGTCCTCCCTAGGCTTATTCTTGTCCAATTAGGGTTTTTATGCAATCTTGTGCATCCAATAGGTGTGTTTGTGTCATTGGACGAACATTTAGGTCATTTTCGTCCTCCCTAGGCTTATTCTTGTCCAATTAGGGTTTTTAACCAATCTTGTGCATCCAATAAGTTCATTTGTGTCATTGGATGATTATTTAGGTCATTTTAGTCCTCCCTAGGCTTATTTTTGTCCAATTAGGGTTTTTAACCAATCTTGTGCTTCCAATAAGTTCATTTGTGTCATTGGATGAACATTTAGGTCATTTTTGTCCTCCCTAGGCTTATTCTTGTCCAATTAGGGTTTTTATGCAATCTTGTGCATCCAATAGGTGTGTTTGTGTCATTGGACGAACATTTAGGTCATTTTCGTCCTCCCTAGGCTTATTCTTGTCCAACTAGGGTTTTTAACCAATCTTGTGCATCCAATAAGTTCATTTGTGTCATTGGATGAACATTTAGGTCATTTTCGTCCTCCCTAGTCTTATTCTTGTCCAATTAGGGTTTTAAGCAATCTTGTGCATCCAATATGTGGGTTTGTGTCATTGGATGAGCGTTTAAGTCATTTTCATCCTCCCTATGCTTATTCTTGTCCAATTAGGGTTTTTAACCAATCTTGTGCATCCAATAAGTTCATTTGTGTCATTGGATGAACATTTAGGTCATTTTCGTCCTCCCTAGTCTTATTCTTGTCCAATTAGGGTTTTTATGCAATCTTGTGCATCCAATAGGTGTGTTTGTGTCATTGGACGAACATTTAGGTCATTTTCGTCCTCCCTAGGCTTATTCTTGTCCAATTAGGGTTTTTATGCAATCTTGTGCATCCAATAGGTGTGTTTGTGTCATTGGACGAACATTTAGGTCATTTTCGTCCTCTCTAGGCTTATTTTTGTCCAATTAGGGTTTTTATGCAATCTTGTGCATCCAATTGGTGTGTTTGTGTCATTGGACGAACATTTAGGTCATTTTCGTCCTCCCTAAGCTTATTCTTGTTCAATTAGGGTTTTTAACTAACCTTGTGCATCCAATAAGTTCATTTGTGTCATTGGTTGAACATTTAGGTCATTTTCGTCCTCCCTAGGCTTATTCTTGTCCAATTAGGGTTTTTAACCAACCTTGTGCATCCAATAAGTTCATTTGTGTCATTGGTCGAACATTTAGGTCATTTATGTCCTCCCTAGTCTTATTCTTGTCCAATTAGGGTTTTTATGCAATCTTGTGCATCCAATAGGTGTGTTTGTGTCATTGGACGAACATTTAGGTCATTTTCGTCCTCCCTAGGCTTATTCTTGTCCAATTAGGGTTTTTATGCAATCTTGAGCATCCATTAGGTGTGTTTGTGTCATTGGACGAACATTTAGGTCATTTTCGTCCTCCCTAGCCTTATTCTTGTCCAATTAGGGTTTTTATGCAATCTTGAGCATCCAATAGGTGTGTTTGTGTCATTGGACGAACATTTAGGTCATTTTCGTCCTCCCTAGGCTTATTCTTGTCCAATTAGGGTTTTTAACCAATCTTGTGCATCCAATAAGTTCATTTGTGTCATTGGATGAACATTTAGATCATTTTCCTCCTCCCTAGGCTTATTCTTGTTCAATTAGGGTTTTTATGCAATCTTGTGCATCCAATAGGTGTGTTTGTGTCGTTGGACGAACATTTAGGTCATTTTCGTCCTCCCTAGGCTTATTCTTGTCCAATTAGGGTTTTTATGCAATCTTGTGCATCCAATAGGTGTGTTTGTGTCATTGGACGAACATTTAGGTCATTTTCGTCCTCCCTAGGCTTATTCTTGTCCAATTAGGGTTTTTATGCAATCTTGTGCATCCAATAGGTGTGATTGTGTCATTGGACGAACATTTAGGTCATTTTCGTCCTCCCTAGGCTTATTCTTGTCCAATTAGGGTTTTTAACCAATCTTGTGCATCCAATAAGTTCATTTGTGTCATTGGATGAACATTTAGGTCATTTTCGTCCTCCCTAGTCTTATTCTTGTCCAATTAGGGTTTTAAGCAATCTTGTGCATCCAATATGTGTGTTTGTGTCATTGGACGAACATTTATGTCATTTACGTCCTCCCTAGGCTTATTCTTGTCCAATTAGGGTTTTTAACCAATCTTGTGCATCCAATAAGTTCATTTGTGTCATTGGATGAACATTTAGGTCATTTTCGTCCTCCCTAGGCTTATTCTTGTCCAATTAGGGTTTTTAACCAATCTTGTGTATCCAATAAGTTCAATTGTGTCATTGGATGAACATTTAGGTCATTTTCGTCCTCCCTAGGCCTATTCTTGTCCAATTAGGGTTTTTATGCAATCTTGTGCATCCAATAGGTGTGTTTGTGTCATTGGACGAACATTTAGGTCATTTTCGTCCTCCCTAGGCTTATTCTTGTCCAATTAGGGTTTTTATGCAATCTTGTGCATCCAATAGGTGTGTTTGTGTCATTGGACGAACATTTAGGTCATTTTCGTCCTCCTTAGTCTTATTCTTGTCCAATTAGGGTTTTTATGCAATCTAGTGCATCCAATTGGTGTGTTTGTGTCATTGGACGAACATTTAGGTCATTTTTGTCCTCCCTAGGCTTATTCTTGTCCAATTAGGGTTTTTATGCAATCTTGTGCATCCAATAGGTGTGTTTGTGTCATTGGACGAACATTTAGGTCATTTTCGTCCTCCCTAGGCTTATTCTTGTCCAATTAGGGTTTTTATGCAATCTTGTGCATCCAATAGGTGTGTTTGTGTCATTGGAAGAACATTTAGGTCATTTTCGTCATCCCTAGTCTTATTCTTGTCCAACTAGGGTTTTTATGCAATCTTGTGCATCCAATAGGTGTGTTTGTGTCATTGGAAGAACAATTAGGTCATTTTCATCCTCCCTAGGCTTATTCTTGTCCGATTAGGGTTTTTAACCAATCTTGTGCATTCAATAAGTTCATTTGTGTCATTGGATGAACATTTAGGTCATTTTCGTCCTCCCTAGTCTTATTCTTGTCCAATTAGGGTTTTTATGTAATCTTGTGCATCCAATAGGTGTGTTTGTGTCATTGGAGGAACATTTAGGTCATTTTCGTCCTCCGTAGTCTTATTCTTGTACAATTAGGGTTTTTATGCAATCTTGTGCATCCAATAGGTGTGTTTGTGTCATTGGAAGAACATTTAGGTCATTTTCGTCCTCGCTAGGCTTATTCTTGTCCGATTAGGGTTTTTAACCAATCTTGTGTATTCAATAAGTTCATTTGTGTCAATGGATGAACATTTAGGTCATTTTCGTCCTCCCTAGTCTTATTCTTGTCCAATTAGGGTTTTAAGCAATCTTGTGCATCCAATATGTGGGTTTGTGTCATTGGATGAACGTTTAGGTCATTTTCGTCCTCCCTATGCTTATTCTTGTCCAATTAGGGTTTTTAACCAATCTTGTGCATCCAATAAGTTCATTTGTGTCATTGGATGAACATTTAGGTCATTTTCGTCCTCCCTAGTCTTATTCTTGTCCAATTAGGGTTTTTATGCAATCTTGTGCATCCAATAGGTGTGTTTGTGTCATTGGACGAACATTTAGGTCATTTTCGTCCTTCCTAGGCTTATTCTTGTCCAATTAGGGTTTTTAACCAATCTTGTGGATCCAATAAGTTCATTTGTGTCATTGGATGAACATTTAGGTAATTTTCGTCCTCCCTAGTCTTATTCTTGTCCAATTAGGGTTTTTATGCAATCTTGTGCATCCAATAGGTGTGTTTGTGTCATTGGAGGAACATTTAGGTCAGTTTCGTCCTCCCTAGTCTTATTCTTGTCCAATTAGGGTTTTTATGCAATCTTGTGCATCCAATAGGTGTGTTTGTGTCATTGGACGAACATTTAGGTCATTTTCGTCCTCCCTAGGCTTATTCTTGTCCAATTAGGGTTTTTAACCAACCTTGTGCATCCAATAAGTTCATTTGTGTCATTGGTTGAACATTTAGGTCAATTTCGTCCTCCCTAGGCTTATTCTGGTCCAATTAGGGTTTTTAACCAACCTTGTGTATCCAATAAGTTCATTTGTGTCATTGGTGGAACATTTAGGTCATTTAAGTCCTCCCTAGTCTTATTCTTGTCGAATTAGGGTTTTTATGCAATCTTGTGCATCCAATAGGTGTGTTTGTGTCATTGGAGGAACATTTAGGTCAATTTCGTCCTCCCTAGTCTTATTCTTGTCCAATTAGGGTTTTTATGCAATCTTGTGCATCCAATAGGTGTGTTTGTGTCATTGGACGAACATTTAGGTCATTTTCGTCCTCCCTAGGCTTATTCTTGTCCAATTAGGGTTTTTATGCAATCTTGTGCATCCAATAGGTGTGTTTGTGTCATTGGAAGAACATTTAGGTCATTTTCATCCTCCCTAGGCTTATTCTTGTCCGATTAGGGTTTTTAACCAATCTTGTGCATTCAATAAGTTCATTTGTGTCATTGGATGAACATTTAGGTCATTTTCGTCCTCCCTAGTCTTATTCTTGTCCAATTAGGGTTTTAAGCAATCTTATGCATCCAATATGTGGGTTTGTGTCATTGGATGAACGTTTAGGTCATTTTCGTCCTCCCTATGCTTATTCTTGTCCAATTAGGGTTTTTAACCAATCTTGTGCATCCAATAAGTTCATTTGTGTCATTGGATGAACATTTAGGTCATTTTCGTCCTCCCTAGTCTTATTCTTGTCCAATTAGGGTTTTTATGCAATCTTGTGAATCCAATAGGTGTGTTTGTGTCATTGGAAGAACATTTAGGTCATTTTCGTCCTCCCTAGGCTTATTCTTGTCCGATTAGGGTTTTTAACCAATCTTGTGCATTCAATAAGTTCATTTGTGTCATTGGATGAACATTTAGGTCATTTTCGTCCTCCCTAGTCTTATTCTTGTCCAATTAGGGTTTTAAGCAATCTTGTGCATCCAATATGTGGGTGTGTGTCATTGGATGAACGTTTAGGTCATTTTCGTCCTCCCTATGCTTATTCTTGTCCAATTAGGGTTTTTAACCAATCTTGTGCATCCAATAAGTTCATTTGTGTCATTGGATGAACATTTAGGTCATTTTCGTCCTCCCTAGTCTTATTCTTGTCCAATTAGGGTTTTTATGCAATCTTGTGCATCCAATAGGTGTGTTTGTGTCATTGGACGAACATTTAGGTCATTTTCGTCCTCCCTAGGCTTATTCTTGTCCAATTAGGGTTTTTAACCAATCTTGTGCATCCAATAAGTTCATTTGTGTCATTGGATGAACATTTAGGTCATTTAAGTCCTCTCTAGGCTTATTCTTGTCCAATTAGGGTTTTTAACCAATCTTGTGCATCCAATAAGTTCATTTGTGTCATTGGATGAACATTTAGGTCATTTTCGTCCTCCCTAGTCTTATTCTTGTCCAATTAGGGTTTTTATGCAATCTTGTGCATCCAATAGGTGTGTTTGTGTCATTGGAGGAACATTTAGGTCAGTTTCGTCCTCCCTAGTCTTATTCTTGTCCAATTAGGGTTTTTATGCAATCTTGTGCATCCAATAGGTGTGTTTGTGTCATGGGACGAACATTTAGGTCATTTTCGTCCTCCATAGGCTTATTCTTGTCCGATTAGGGTTTTTAACCAATCTTGTGCATCCAATAGGTGTGTTTGTGTCATTGGAAGAACATTTAGGTCATTTTCGTCCTCCCTAGGCTTATTCTTGTCCGATTAGGGTTTTAAGCAATCTTGTGCATCCAATATGAGGGTTTGTGTCATTGGATGAACGTTTAGGTCATTTTCGTCCTCCCTAGCCTTATTCTTGTCCAATTAGGGTTTTAAGCAATCTTGTGCATCCAATATGAGGGTTTGTGTCATTGGATGAACGTTTAGGTCATTTTCGTCCTCCCTATGCTTATTCTTGTCCAATTAGGGTTTTTAACCAATCTTGTGCATCCAATAAGTTCATTTGTGTCATTGGATGAACATTTAGGTCATTTTCGTCCTCCCTAGTCTTATTCTTGTCCAATTAGGGTTTTTATGCAATCTTGTGCATCCAATATATGTGTTTGTGTCATTGGAGGAACATTTAGGTCATTTTCGTCCTCCCTAGTCTTATTCTTGTCCAATTAGGGTTTTTATGCAATCTTGTGCATCCAATAGGTGTGTTTGTGTCATTGGACGAACATTTAGGTGATTTTCATCCTCCCTCGACTTATTCTCGTCCAATTAGGGTTTTTAACCAATCTTGTGCATCCAATAAGTTCATTTGTCTCATTGGATGAACATTTAGGTCATTTTCGTCCTCCCTAGGCTTATTCTTGTCCAATTAGGGTTTTCAACCAATCTTGTGCATCCAATAAGTTCATTTGTGTCATTGGATGAACATTTAGGTCATTTTCGTATTCCCTAGGCTTATTCTTGTCCAATTAGGGTTTTTAACCAATCTTGTGCATCCAATAAGTTCATTTGTGTCATTGGATGAACATTTAGGTCATTTTCGTCCTCCCTAGTCTTATTCTTGTCCAATTAGGGTTTTTATGCAATCTTGGGCATCCAATATGTGTGTTTGTGTCATTGGACGAACATTTAGGTCATTTTCGTCCTCCCTAGGCTTATTCTTGTCCAATTAGGGTTTTTAACCAATCTTGTGCATCCAATAAGTTCATTTGTGTCATTGGATGAACATTTAGGTCATTTTCGTCCTACCTAGTCTTATTCTTGTCCAATTAGGGTTTTAAGCAATCTTGTGCATCCAATATGTGGGTTTGTGTCATTGGATGAACATTTATGTCATTTTCGTCCTCCCTATGCTTATTCTTGTCCAATTAGGGTTTTTAACCAATCTTGTGCATCCAATAAGTTCATTTGTGTCATTGGATGAACATTTAGGTCATTTTCATCCTCCCTAGGCTTATTCTTGTCGAATTAGGGTTTTTAACCAATCTTGTGCATCCAATAAGTTCATTTGTGTCATTGAATGAACATTTAGGTCATTTTTGTCCTACCATAGGCTTATTCTTGTCCAATTAGGGTTTTTAACCAATCTTGTGCATCCAATAAGTTCATTTGTGTCATTGGATGAACATTTAGGTCATTTTCGTCCTCCCTAGGCTTATTCTTGTCCAATTAGGGTTTTTATGCAATCTTGTGCATCCAATAGGTGTGTTTGTGTCATTGGACGAACATTTAGGTCATTTTCGTCCTCCCTAGGCTTATTCTTGTCCAATTAGGGTTTTTATGCAATCTTGTGCATCCAATAGGTGTGTTTGTGTCATTGGACGAACATTTATGTCATTTTCGTCCTCCCTAGTCTTATTCTTGTCGAATTAGGGTTTTTATACAATCTTGTGCATCCAATAGGTGTGTTTGTGTCATTGGAGGAACATTTAGGTCATTTTCGTCCTCCCTAGTCTTATTCTTGTCCAATTAGGGTTTTTATGCAATCTTGTGCATCCAATAGGTGTGTTGGTGTCATTGGACGAACATTTAGGTCATTTTCGTCCTCCCT
The DNA here is from genome assembly GCA_037974775.1 of Cicer pinnatifidum. Lineage (NCBI taxonomy): Eukaryota > Viridiplantae > Streptophyta > Magnoliopsida > Fabales > Fabaceae > Cicer > Cicer pinnatifidum. Next base: position 770 of record JBBPBR010002311.1, on the reverse strand, counting down.
ATGCTTATTCTTGTCCAATTAGGGTTTTTAACCAATCTTGTGCATCCAATAAGTTCATTTGTGTCATTGGATGAACATTTAGGTCATTTTCGTCCTCCCTAGGCTTATTCTTGTCCAATTAGGGTTTTTTGCCAATCTTGTGCATCCTATAAGTTCATTTGTGTCATTGGCAGAACATTTAGGTCATTTTCGTCCTCCCTAGTCTTATTCTTGTCCAATTAAGCTTTTTATGCAATCTTGTGCATCCAATAGGTGTGTTTGTGTCATTGGACGAACATTTAGGTCATTTTCGTCCTCCCTAGGCTTATTCTTGTCCAATTAGGGTTTTTATGCAATCTTGTGCATCCAATAGGTGTGTTTGTGTCATTGGACGAACATTTAGGTCATTTTCGTCCTCCCTAGGCTTATTCTTGTCCAATTAGGGTTTTTAACCAATCTTGTGCATCCAATAAGTTCATTTGTGTCATTCGATGAACATTTAGGTCATTTTCGTCCTCCCTAGTCTTATTCTTGTCCAATTAGGGTTTTAAGCAATGTTGTGCATCCAATATGTGTGTTTGTGTCATTGGATGATCATTTAGGTAATTTTCGTCCTCCCTATGCTTATTCTTGTCCAATTAGGGTTTTTAACCAATCTTGTGCATGCAATAAGTTCATTTGTGTCATTAGATGAACATTTAGGTCATTTTCGTCCTCTCTAGTCTTATTCTTGTCCAATTAGGGTTTTTATGCAATCTTGTGCATCCAATAGGTGTGTTTGTGTCATTGGA
>JBBPBR010002310.1:0-10306 GCA_037974775.1 Cicer pinnatifidum | reverse complement strand
TCATTTTCGTCCTCCCTAGTCTTATTCTTGTCCAATTAGGGTTTTTAACAAATCTTGTGCATCCAATAGGTGTGTTTGTGTCATTGGATGATCAATTAGGTCATTTTCGTCCTCCCTAGGCTTATTCTTGTCCAGTTAGGGTTTTTAACCAATCTTGTGCATCCAATAGGTGTGTTTATCTCATTGGATGATCAATTAGGTCACTTTGATCCTCCCTAGGCTTATGCTTGTCCAATTAGGGTTTTTAACCAATCTTGTCCATCCAATAAGTTCATTTGTGTCATTGGATTAACATTAAGGTCATTTTCGTCCTCCCTAGGCATATTCTTGTCCAATTAGGGTTTTTAACCAATCTTGTGCATCCAATAGGTGTGTTTGTGTCATTGGATGATCAATTTAGGTCATTTTCGTCCTCCCTAGGCATATTCTTGTCCAATTAGGGTTTTTAACCAATCTTGTGTTTCCAATAGGTGTGTTTGTGTCATTGGATGATCAATTTAGGTCATTTTCGTCCTCCTTAGGCATATTCTTGTCCAATTAGGGTTTTTAACCAATCTTGTGCATCCAATAGGTGTGTTTGTGTCATTGGATGATCAATTAGGTCATTTTCGTCCTCCCTAGGCTTATTCTTGTCCAATTAGGGTTTTTAACCAATCTTGTGCATCCAATAGGTGTGTTTGTGTCATTGGATGATCAATTAGGTTATTTTCGCCCTTCCTAGGCTTACTCTTGTCCAATTAGGGTTTTTAAGCAATGTTGTGCATCCAATAAGTTCATTTGTGTCTTTGGATTAACATTTAGGTCATTTTCGTCCTCCCTAGGCATATTCTTGTCCAATTAGGGTTTTTAACCAATCTTGTGCATCCAATAGGTGTGTTTGTGTCATTGGATGATCAATTAGGTTATTTTCGTCCAACCTTGGCTTATTCTTGTCCAATTAGGGTTTTTAACCAATCTTGTGCATCCAATAAGTTCATTTGTTTCATTGGATTAACATTTAGGTCATTTTCGTCCTCCCTAGGCATATTCTTGTCCAATTTGGGTTTTTAACCAATCTTGTGCATCCAATAGGTGTGTTTGTGTCATTGGATGATCAATTAGGTCATTTTCGTCCTTTCTATGATTATTCTTGTCCAATTATGGTTTTTAACCAATCTTGTGCATCCAATAAGTTCATTTGTGTCATTGGATTAACATTTAGGTCATTTTCGTCCTCCCTAGGCATATTCTTGTCCAATTAGGGTTTTTAACCAATCTTGTGCATCCAATAGGTGTGTTTGTGTCATTGGATGATCAATTAGGTCATTTTCGTCCTCCCTAGGCTTATTCTTGTCCAATTAGGGTTTTTAACCAATCTTGTGCATCCAATAAGTTCATTTGTGTCATTGGATGACCAATTAGGTCATTTTCGTCCTCCCTAGGCTTATTCTTGTCCAATTAGGGTTTTTAACCAATCTTGTGCAACCAATAACTTTGTTTGTGTCATTGAATTAATATTTAGGTCATTTTCGACCTCCCTAGACATATTCTTGTCCAATTAGGGTTTTTAACCAATCTTGTGCATCCAATAAGTTTGTTTGTGTCATTGAATGATCAATTAGGTCATTTTCGTCCTCCCTAGGCATATTCTTGTCCAATTAGGGTTTTTAACCAATCTTGGGAATCCAATAGGTGTGTTTGTGTTATTGGATGATCAATTACGTCATTTTCGTCCTCCCAAGGCTTATTCTTGTCCAATTAGGGTTTTTAACCAATCTTGTGCATCCAATAACTTTGTTTGTGTCATTGAATTAATATTTAGGTCATTTTCCTCCTCCCTAGGCATATTCTTGTCCAATTAGGGTTTTTAACCAATCTTGTGCATCCAATAAGTTGAGTTGTTTCATTGGATTAACATTTAGGTCATTTTTGTCCTCCCTAGGCTTATTCTTGTCCAATTAGGGTTTTTAACCAATCTTGTGCATCCAGTATGTTCGTTATTGTCATTGGATTAACATTTAGGTCATTTTCGTGCTAACTAGGCATATTCTTGTCCAATTAGGGTTTTTAACCAATCTTGTGCATCCAATAGGTGTGTTTGTGTCATTGGATGATCAATTAGGTCATTTTCGTCCTCCATAGGCTTATTCTTGTCCAATTAGGGTTTTTAACCAATCTTGTGCATCCAATAACTTTGTTTGTGTCATTGAATTAATATTTAGGTCATTTTCGTCCTCCTTAGGCATATTCTTGTCCAATTAGGGTTTTTAACCAATCTTGTGCATCCAATAGGTGTGTTTGTGTCATTGGATGATCAATTAGGTCATTTTCGTCCTCCCTAGGCTTATTCTTGTCCAATTAGGGTTTTTAACCAATGTTGTGCATCCAATAACTTTGATTGTGTCATTGAATTAATATTTAGGTCATTTTCGTCCTCCCTAGGCATATTCTTGTCCAATTAGTGTTTTTAAACAATCTTGTGCATCCAATACGTGTGTTTGTGTCATTGGATGATCAATTAGGTCATTTTCGTCCTCCCTAGACTTATTCTTGTCCAATTAGGGTTTTTAACCAATCTTGTGCATCCAATAACTTTGTTTGTGTCATTGAATTAATATTTAGGTCATTTTCGTCCTCCTTAGGCATATTCTTGTCCAATTAGGGTTTTTAACCAATCTTGTGCATCCATTAGGTGTGTTTGTGTCATTGGATGATCAATTAGGTCATTTTCGTCCTCCCTAGGCTTATTCTTGTCCAATTAGGGTTTTTAACCGATCTTGTGCATCCAATAGGTGTGTTTGTGTCATTGGATGATCAATTAGGTCATTTTAGTCCTCCCTATGCTTATTTCTTATCCAATTAGGGTTTTTAACCAATCTTGTGCTTCCAATAAGTTGAGTTGTGTCATTGGATTAACATTTAGGTCATTTTCGTCCTCCCTAGGCTTATTCTTGTCCAATTAGGGTTTTTAACCAATCTTGTGCATCCAATACGTTCATTTGTGTCATTGGATTAACATTTAGGTCATTTTCGTCCTCCTTAGGCATATTCTTGTCCAATTTGAGTTTTAGACCAATCTTGTGCATCCAATAGGTGTGTTTGTGTCATTGGATGATCAATTAGGTTATTTTCGTCCTCCCTAGGCTTATTCTTGTCCAATTAGGGTTTTTAACTAATCTTGTGCATCCAATAAGTTCATTTGAGTCATTCGAAGATCAATTAGGTCATTTTCGTCCTCCCTAGGCATATTCTTGTCCAATTAGGGTTTTTAACCAATCTTGTGCATCCAATAGGTGTGTTTGTGTCATTGGATGATCAATTAGGTCATTTTCGTCCTCCCTAGGCTTATTCTTGTCCAATTAGGGTTTTTAACCAATCTTGTGCATCCAATAGGTGTGTTTGTGTCATTGGATGATCAATGATGTCATTTTCGTCCTCCCTAGGCTTATTCTTGTCCAATTAGGGTTTTTAACCAATCTTGTGCATCCAATAAGTTAATTTGTGTCATTGGATGATCAATTAGGTCATTTTCGTCCTTCCTAGGCATATTCTTGTCCAACTAGGGTTTTTAACCAATCTTGTGCATCCAATAAGTTCATTTGTGTCATTGGATTAACATTTAGGTCATTTTCGTCCTCCCTAGGCATATTCTTGTCCAATTAGGGTTTTTAACCAATCTTGTGCATCCAATAGGTGTGTTTGTGTCATTGGATGATCAATTAGGTCATTTTCGTCCTCCCTAGGCTTATTCTTGTCCAATTAGGGTTTTTAACAAATCTTGTGCATCCAATAAGTTCATTTGTGTCATTGGATGATCAATTAGGTCATTTTTGTCCTTCCTAGGCATATTCTTGTCCAACTAGGGTTTTTAACCAGTCTTGTGCATCCAATAGGTGTGTTTGTGTCATTGGATGATCAATTAGGTCATTTTCATCCTCCCAAGGCTTATTCTTGTCCAATTAGGGTTTTTAACCAATCTTGTGCAACCAATAAGTTCATTTGTGTCATTGGATTAACATTTAGGTCATTTTCGTCCTCCCTAGGCATATTCTTGTCCAATTAGGGTTTTTAACCAATCTTGTGCATCCAATAGGTGTGTTTGTGTCATTGGATGATCAATTAGGTCATTTTCGTCCTCCCTAGGCTTATTCTTGTCCAATTAGGGTTTTTAACCAATCTTGTGCATCCAATAAGTTCATTTGTGTCATTTTCGTCCTCCCTAGGCTTATTCTTGTCCAATTAGGGTTTTTAACCAATCTTGTGCATCCAATAAGTTGAGTTGTGTCATTGGATTAACATTTAGGTCATTTTCGTTCTCCCTAGGCTTATTCTTGTCCAATTAGGGTTTTTAACCAATCTTGTGCATCCAATAAGTTCATTTGTGTTATTGGATTAACATTTAGGTCATATTCGTCCTCCCTAAGCATATTCTTGTCCAATTAGGGTTTTTAACCAATCTTGTGCATCCAATAGGTGTGTTTGTGTCATTGGATGATCAATTAGGTTATTTTCATCCTCCCTAGGCATATTCTTATCCAATTAGGGTTTTTAACCAATCTTGTTCATCCAATAGGTGAGTTTGTGTCATTGGATGATCAATTAGGTCATTTTCGTCCTCCCTAGGCTTATTCTTGTCCAATTAGGGTTTTTAACCAATCTTGTGCGTCCAATAAATTGATTTGTGTCATTGGATTAACATTTAGGTCATTTTCATTCTCCCTAGGCTTATTCTTGTCCAATTAGGGTTTTTAACCAATCTTGTTCATCCAATAAGTTCATTTGTGTCATTGGATTCACATTTATGTCATATTCGACCTCCCTAGGCATATTCTTGTCCAATTAGGGTTTTTAACCAATCTTGTGCATCCAATAGGTGTGTTTGTGTCATTGGATGATCAATTAGGTCATTTTCGTCCTCCCTAGGCTTATTCTTGTCCAATTAGGGTTTTTAACCAATCTTGTGCATCCAATAGGTGTGTTTGTGTCATTGGATGAACAATTTAGGTCATTTTCGTCCTCCTTAGGCATATTCTTGTCCAATTAGGGTTTTTAACCAATCTTGTGCATCCAATAGGTGTGTTTGTGTCATTGGATGATCAATTAGGTCATTTTCGTCCTCCCTAGGCTTATTCTTGTCCAATTAGGGTTTTTAACAAATCTTGTGCATCCAATAAGTTCATTTGTGTCATTGGATGATCAATTAGGTCATTTTCGTCCTCCCTAGGCATATTCTTGTCCAACTAGGGTTTCTAACCAATCTTGTGCATCCAATAAGTTCATTTAGTTCATTGGATGATCAATTAGGTCATTTTCGTCCTCCCTAGGCATATTCTTGTCCAACTAGGGTTTTTAACCAATCTTGTGCATCCAATAGGTGTGTTTGTGTTATTGGATGATCAATTAGGTCATTTTCGTCCTCCCTAGGCTTATTCTTGTCCAATTAGGGTTTTTAACCAATCTTGTGCATCCAATAGGTGTGTTTGTGTCATTGGATGATCAATTAGGTCATTTTCGTCCTCCCTAGGCTTATTCTTGTCCAATTAGGGTTTTTAACCAATCTTGTGCATCCAATAGGTGTGTTTGTGTCATTGGATGATCAATTAGGTCATTTATCGTCCTCCCTAGGCTTATTCTTGTCCAATTAGGGTTTTTAACCAATCTTGTGCATCCAATAGGTTGAGTTGTGTCATTGGATTAACATTTAGGTCATTTTCGTCCTCCCTAGGCATATTCTTGTCCAATTAGGGTTTTTAACCAATCTTGTGCATCCAATAGGTGTGTTTGTGTCATTGGATGATCAATTAGGTCATTTTCGTCCTCCCTAGGCTTATTCTTGTCCAATTAGGGTTTTTAACCAATCTTGTGCATCCAATAAGTTGAGTTGTGTCATTGGATTAACATTTAGGTCATTTTCATCCTCCCTAGGTATATTCTTGTCCAATTAGGGTTTTTAACCAATCTTGTGCATCCAATAAGTTCATTTGTGTCATTGGATGATCAATTAGGTCATTTTCGTCCTCCCTAGGCATATTCTTGTCCAACTAGGGTTTTTAACCAATCTTGTACATCTAATAAGTTCATTTGTGTCATTGGATCAACATTTAGGTCATTTTCGTCCTCCCTAGGCATATTCTTGTCCAATTAGGGTTTTTAACCAATCTTGTGCATCCAATAGGTGTGTTTGTGTCATTGGATGATCAATTAGGTCATTTTCGTCCTCCCTAGGCTTATTCTTGTCCAATTAGGGTTTTTAACCAATCTTGTGCATCCAATAAGTTGAGTTGTGTCATTGGATTAACATTTAGGTCATTTTCGTTCTCCCTAGGCTTATTCTTGTCCAATTAGGGTTTTTAACCAATCTTGTGCATCCAATAGGTGTGTTTGTGTCATTGGATGATCAATGAGGTCATTTTCGTCCTCCCTAGGCATATTCTTGTCCAATTTGGGTTTTTAACCAATCTTGTGCATCCAATAGGTGTGTTTGTGTCATTGGATGATCAATTAGGTCATTTTCGTCCTCCCTAGGCTTATTCTTGTCCAATTAGGGTTTTTAACCAATCTTGTGCATCCAATAGGTGTGTTTGTGTCATTGGATGATCAATTAGGTCATTTTCGTCCTCCCTAGGCTTATTCTTGTCCAATTAGGGTTTTTAACCAATCTTGTGCATCCAATAAGTTCATTTGTGTCATTGGCTGATCAATTAGGTCATTTTCGTCCTCCCTAGGCATATTCTTGTCCAACTAGGGTTTTTAACCAATCTTGTGCTTCCAATAGGTGTGTTTGTGTCATTGGATGATCAATTAGGTCATTTTCGTCCTCCCTAGGCTTATTCTTGTCCAATTAGGGTTTTTAACAAATCTTGTGCATCCAATAAGTTCATTTGTGTCATTGGATGATCAATTAGGTCATTTTCGTCCTCCCTAGGCTTATTCTTGTCCAATTAGGGATTTTAACCAATCTTGTGCATCCAATAGGTGTGTTTGTGTCATTGGATGATCAATTAGGTCATTTTCGTCCTCCCTAGACTTATTCGTGTCAAATTAGGGTTTTTAACCAATCTTGTGCATCCAATAACTTTGTTTGTGTCATTGAATTAATATTTAAGTCATTTTCGTCCTCCCTAGGCATATTCTTGTCCAATTAGGGTTTTTAACCAATCTTGTGCATCCAATAGGTGTGTTTGTGTCATTGGATGATCAATTAGGTCATTTTCGTCCTTCCTAGGCTTATTTTTGTCCAATTAGGGTTTTTAACAAATCTTGTGCATCCAATAGGTGTGTTTGTGTCATTGGATGATCAATTAGGTCATTTTCATCCTTTATATGCTTATTCTTGTCCAATTAGGGTTTTTAACCAATCTTGTGCATCCAATAAGTTCATTTGTGTCATTGGATGATCAATTAGGTCATTTTCGTCCTCCCTAGGCATATTCTTGTCCAACTAGGGTTTTTAACCAATCTTGTGCTTCCAATAGGTGTGTTTGTGTCATTGGATGATCAATTAGGTCATTTTCGTCCTCCCTAGGCTTATTCTTGTCCAATTAGGGTTTTTAACAAATCTTGTGCATCCAATAAGTTCATTTGTGTCATTGGATCATCAATTAGGTCATTTTCATCCTCCCTAGGCTTATTCTTGTCCAATTAGGGTTTTTAACCAATCTTGTGCATCCAATAGGTGTGTTTGTGTCATTGGATGATCAATTAGGTTATTTTCGTCCTTCCTAGGCTTACTCATATCCAATTAGGGTTTTTAACCAATCTTGTGCATCCAATAAGTTCATTTGTGTCATTGGATTAACATTTAGGTCATTTTCGTCCTCCCTAGGCATATTCTTGTCCAATTAGGGTTTTTAACCAATCTTGTGCATCCAATAGGTGTGTTTGTGTCATTGGATGATTAATTAGGTCATTTTCGTCCTCCCTAGACTTATTCTTGTCAAATTAGGGTTTTTAACCAATCTTGTGCATCCAATAACTTTGTTTGTGTCATTGAATTAATATTTAAGTCATTTTCGTCCTACCTAGGCATATTCTTGTCCAATTAGGGTTTTTAACCAATCTTGTGCATCCAATAGGTGTGTTTGTGTCATTGGATGATCAATTAGGTCATTTTCGTCCTCCCTAGGCATATTCTTGTCCAATTAGGGTTTTTAACCAATCTTGTGCATCCAATAGGTGTGTTTGTGTCATTGGAGGATCAATTAGGTCATTTTCGTCCTTTATATGCTTATTCTTGTCCAATTAGGGTTTTTAACCAATCTTGTGCATCCAATAAGTTCATTTGTGTCATTGGATGATCAATTAGGTCATTTTCGTCCTCCCTAGGCATATTCTTGTCCAACTAGGGTTTTTAACCAATCTTGTGCTTCCAATAGGTGTGTTTGTGTCATTGGATGATCAATTAGGTCATTTTCGTCCTCCCTAGGCTTATTCTTGTCCAATTAGGGTTTTTAACAAATCTAATGCATCCAATAAGTTCATTTGTGTCATTGGATGATCAATTAGGTCATTTTCGTCCTCCCTAGGCTTATTCTTGTCCAATTAGGGTTTTTAACCAATCAGTGCAACCAATTGGTGTGTTTGTGTCATTGGATGATCAATTAGGTCATTTTCGTCCTCCCTAGGCTTATTCTTGTCCAATTAGGATTTTTAACCAATCTTGTGCATCCAATAGGTGTGTTTGTATCATTGGATGATCAATTAGGTCATTTTCGTCCTCCCTAGACTTATTCTTGTCGAATTAGGGTTTTTAACCAATCTTGTGCATCCAATAACTTTGTTTGTGTCATTGAATTAATATTTAAGTCATTTTCGTCCTCCCTAGGCATATTCTTGTCCAATTAGGGTTTTTAACCAATCTTGTGCATCCAATAGGTGTGTTTGTGTCATTGGATGATCAATTAGGTCATTTTCGTCCTCCCTAGGCTTATTCTTGTCCAATTAGGGTTTTTAACAAATCTTGTGCATCCAATAAGTTCATTTGTGTCATTGGATGATCAATTAGGTCATTTTTGCCCTCCCTAGGCATATTCTTGTCCAACTAGGGTTTTTAACCAATCTTGTGCATCCAATAGGTGTGTTTGTGTCATTGGATGATCAATTAGGTCATTTTCGTCCTCCCTAGGCTTATTCTTGTCCAATTAGGGTTTTTAACCAATCTTGTGCATCCAATAGGTGTGTTTGTGTCATTGGATGATCAATTAGGTCATTTTTGTCCTCCCTAGGCATATTCTTGTACAACTAGGGTTTTTAACCAATCTTGTGCATCCAATAAGTTTATTTGTGTCATTGGATGATCAATTAGGTCATTTTCGTCCTCCCTAGGCATATTCTTGTCCAACTAGGGTTTTTAACCAATCTTGTGCATCCAATAGGTGTGTTTGTGTTATTGAATGATCAATTAGGTCATTTTCGTCCTCCCTGGGCTTATTCTTGTCCAATTAGGGTTTTTAACCAATCTTGTGCATCCAATAGGTGTGTTTGTGTCATTGGATGATCAATTAGGTCATTTTCGTCCTCCCTAGGCTTATTCTTGTCCAATTAGGGTTTTTAACCAATCTTGTGCATCCAATAGGTGTGTTTGTGTCATTGGATGATCAATTAGGTCATTTTCGTCCTCCCTAGGCTTATTCTTGTCCAATTAGGGTTTTTAACAAATCTTGTGCATCCAATAAGTTCATTTGTGTCATTGGATGATCAATTAGGTCATTTTCGTCCTCCCTAGGCATATTCTTGTCCTACTAGGGTTTTTAACCAATATTGTGCATCCAATAAGTTCATTTGCGTCATTGGATGATCAATTAGGTCATCTTCGTCCTCCCTAGGCATATTCTTGTCCAATTAGGGTTTTTAACCAATCTTGTGCATCCAATGGGTGTGTTTATCTCATTGGATGATCAATTAGGTCACTTTGATCCTCCCTAGGCTTATGCTTGTCCAATTAGGGTTTTTAACCAATCTTGTCCATCCAATAAGTTCATTTGTGTCATTGGATTAATATTAAGGTCATTTTCGTCCTCCCTAGGCATATTCTTGTCCAATTAGGGTTTTTAACCAATCTTGTGCATCCAATAGGTGTGTTTGTGTCATTGGATGATCAATTTTGGTCATTTTCGTCCTCCCTAGGCATATTCTTGTCCAATTAGAATTTTTAACCAATCTTGTGCATCCAATAGGTGTGTTTGTGTCATTGGATGATCAATTAGGTCATTTTCGTCCTCCCTAGGCATATTCTTGTCCAATTAGGGTTTTTAACCAATCTTGTGCATCCAATAGGTGTGTTTGTGTCATTGGATGATCAATTAGGTCATTTTCGTCCTCCCTAGGC
>JBBPBR010002309.1:0-12128 GCA_037974775.1 Cicer pinnatifidum | reverse complement strand
CACCTATTGGATGCACAAGATTGGTTAAAAACCCTAATTGGACAAGAATATGCCTAGGGAGGACGAAAATGACCTAAATATTAATTCAATGACACAAACAAAGTTATTGGATGCACAAGATTGGTTAAAAACCCTAATTGGATAAGAATAAGCCTAGGGAGGACGTAAATGACCTAATTGATCATCCAATGACACAAACACACCTATTGGAGGCACAAGATTGGTTAAAAACCCGAATTGGACAAGAATATGCCTAGGGAGGACGAAAATGACCTAAATATTAATTCAATGACACAAATAAACTTATCGGATGCACAAGATTGGTTAAAAACCCTAATTGGAAAGAATAAGCCTAGGGAGGACGACAATGACCTAATTGATCATCCAATGACACAAACACACCTATTGGATGCACAAGATTGGTTAAAAACCCTAATTGGACAAGAATAAGCCTAGGGAGGACGAAAATGACCTAATTGATCATCCATTGCCACAAACACACGTATTGGATGCACAAGATTGGTTAAAAACCCTAATTGGACAAGAATATGCCTAGGGAGGACGAAAATGACCGAATTGATCATCCAATGACACAAACACACCTATTGGATGCACAAGATTGGTTAAAAACCCTAATTGGACAAGAATATGCCTAGGGAGGAAGAAAATGACCTAAATATTAATTCAATGACATAAACAAACTTGTTGGATGCACAAGATTGGTTAAAAACCCTAATTGGACAAGAATAAGCCTAGGGAGGACGAAAATGACCTAATTGATCATCCAATGACACAAACACACCTATTGGATGCACAAGATTGGTTAAAAACCCTAATTGGACAAGAATAAGCCTAGGGAGGACGAAAATGACCTAATTGATCATCCAATGACACAAACACACCTATTGGATGCACAAGTTTGGTTAAAAACACTAATTGGACAAGAATAAGCCTATGGAGGACGAAAATGATCTAATTGATCATCCAATGACACAAACACACCTATTGGATGCACAAGATTGGTTAAAAACCCAAGTTGGACAAGAATATGCCTAGGGAGGACGAAAATGACCTAATTGATCATCCAATGACACAAACACACCTATTGGATGCACAAGATTAGTTAAAAACCCTAGTTGGACAAGAATATGCCTAGGGAGGACGAAAATGACCTAATTGATCATCCAATGACACAAACACACCTATTGGATGCACAAGATTGGTTAAAAACCCTAATTGGACAAGAATAAGCTTAGGGAGGACGAATATGACCTAAATGTTAATCCAATGACACAACTCAACTTATTGGATGCACAAGATTGGTTAAAAACCCTAATTGGACAAGAATAAGCCTAGGGAGGACGAAAATGACCTAATTGATCATCCAATGACACAAACACACCTATTGGATGCACAAGATTGGTTAAAAACCCTAATTGGACAAGAATAAGCCTAGGGAGGACGAAAATGACCTAATTGATCATCCAATGACACAAACACACCAATTGGATGCACAAGATTGGTTAAAAACCCTAGTTGGACAAGAACATGCCTAGGGAGGACGAAAATGACCAAAATATTAATTCAATGACACAAACAAAGTTATTGGATGCACAAGATTGGTTAAAAACCCTAATTGGACAAGAATAAGCCTAGGGAGGACGAAAATGACCTAATTGATCATCCAATGACACAAACACACCTATTGGATGCACAAGATTGGTTAAAAACCCTAATTGGACAAGAATAAGCCTAGGGAGGACGAAAATGACCTAATTGATCATCCAATGACACAAACACACCTATTGGATGCACAAGATTGGTTAAAAACCCTAATTGGACAAGAATAAGCCTAGGGAGGACGAAAATGACCTAATTGATCATCCAATGACACAAACACATCTATTGGAAGCACAAGATTGGTTAGAAACCCTAGTTGGACAAGAATATGCCTAGGGAGGACGAAAATGACCTAATTGATCATCCAATGACACAAATGAACTTATTGGATGCACAAGATTGCTTAAAAACCCTAATTGGACAAAAATAAGCATAGAAAGGACGAAAATGACCTAATTGATCATCCAATGACACAAACACACCTATTGGATGCACAAGATTGGTTAAAAACCCTAATTGGACAAGAATAAGCCTAGGGAGGACGAAAATGACCTAATTGATCATCCAATGACACAAACACACCTATTGGATGCACAAGATTGGTTAAAAACCCTAATTGGACAAGAATAAGCCTAGGGAGGACGAAAATGACCTAATTGATCATCCAATGACACAAACACACCTATTGGATGCACAAGATTGGTTAAAAACCCTAATTGGACAAGAATAAGCCTAGGGAGGACGAAAATGACCTAATTGATCATCCAATGACACAAACACACCTATTGGATGCACAAGATTGGTTAAAAACCCTAATTGGACAAGAATAAGCCTAGGGAGAATGAAAATGACCTTAATGTTAATCCAATGACACAACTCAACTTATTGGATGCACAAGATTGGTTAAAAACCCTAATTGGACAAGAATAAGCCTAGGGAGGACGAAAATGACCTAATTGATCATCCAATGACACAAACACACCTATTGGATGCACAAGATCAGTTAAAAACCCTAATTGGACAAGAATAAGCCTAGGGAGGACGAAAGTGACCTAATTGATCATCCAATGACACAAACACACCTATTGGATGCACAAGATTGGTCTAAAACTCTAATTGGACAAGAATATGCCTAGGGAGGACGAAAATGACCTAAATGTTAATCCAATGACACAAATGAACTTATTGGATGCACAAGATTGGTTAAAAACCCTAATTGGACAAGAATAAGCCTAGGGAGGACGAAAATGACCTAAATGTTAATCCAATGACACAACTCAACTTATTGGATGCACAAGATTGGTTAAAAACCCTAATTGGGCCAGAATAAGCCTAGGGAGGACGAAAATGACCTAAATATTAATTCAATGACACAAACAAAGTTATTGGATGCACAAGATTGGTTAAAAACCCTAATTGGATAAGAATAAGCCTAGGGAGGACGTAAATGACCTAATTGATCATCCAATGACACAAACACACCTATTGGATGCACAAGATTGGTTAAAAACCCGAATTGGACAAGAATATGCCTAGGGAGGACGAAAATGACCTAAATATTAATTCAATGACACAAATAAACTTATCGAATGCACAAGATTGGTTAAAAACCCTAATTGGACAAGAATAAGCCTAGGGAGGACGAAAATGACCTAATTGATCATCCAATGACACAAACACACCTATTGGATGCACAAGATTGGTTAAAAACCCTAATTGGACAAGAATAAGCCTAGGGAGGACAAAAAGGACCTAATTGATCATCCAATGACACAAACACACCTATTGGATGCACAAGATTGGTTAAAAACCCTAATTGGACAAGAATATGCCTAGGGAGGACGAAAATGACCTAAATATTAATTCAATGACACAAATAAAGTTATTGGATGCACAAGATTGGTTAAAAACCCTAATTGGATAAGAATAAGCCTAGGGAGGACGTAAATGACCTAATTGATCATCCAATGACACAAACACACCTATTGGATGCACAAGATTGGTTAAAAACCCGAATTGGACAAGAATATGCCTAGGGAGGACGAAAATGACCTAAATATTAATTCAATGACACAAATAAACTTATCGGATGCACAAGATTGGTTAAAAACCCTAATTGGACAAGAATAAGCCTAGGGAGGACGAAAATGACCTAATTGATCATCCAATGACACAAACCACCTATTGGATGCACAAGATTGGTTAAAAACCCTAATTGGACAAGAATATGCCTAGGGAGGACGAAAATGACCTAAATATTAATTCAATGACACAAACAAAGTTATTGGATGCACAAGATTGGTTAAAAACCCTAATTGGATAAGAATAAGCCTAGGGAGGACGTAAATGACATAATTGATCATCCAATGACACAAACACACCTATTGGATGCACAAGATTGGTTAAAAACCCGAATTGGACAAGAATATGCCTAGGGAGGACGAAAATGACCTAAATATTAATTCAATGACACAAATAAACTTATCGGATGCACAAGATTGGTTAAAAACCCTAATTGGAAAGAATAAGCCTAGGGAGGACGACAATGACCTAATTGATCATCCAATGACACAAACACACCTATTGGATGCACAAGATTGGTTAAAAACCCTAAATGGACAAGAATATGCCTAGGGAGGACGAAAATCACCTAATTGATCATCCAATGACACAAACACACCTACTGGATGCACAAGATTGGTTAAAAACCCTAAGTGGACAAGAATAAGCCTAGGGAGGACGAAAATGACCTAATTGATCATCCAATGACACAAACCACCTATTGGATGCACAAGATTGGTTAAAAACCCTAATTGGACAAGAATAAGCCTAGGGTGGACGAAAATAAACTAATTGATCATCCAATGACACAAACACACCTATTGGATGCACAAGATTCGTTAAAAACCCTAATTGGACAAGAATATGCCTAGGGATGACGAAAATGACCTAATTGATCATCCAATGACACAAACACACCTATTGGATGCACAAGATTGGTTAAAAACCCTAAATGGACAAGAATATGCCTAGGGAGGACGAAAATCACCTAATTGATCATCCAATGACACAAACACACCTATTGGATGCACAAGATTGGTTAAAAACCCTAAGTGGACAAGAATAAGCCTAGGGAGGACGAAAATGACCTAATTGATCATCCAATGACACAAACCACCTATTGGATGCACAAGATTGGTTAAAAACCCTAATTGGACAAGAATATGCCTAGGGAGGACGAAAATGACCTAAATATTAATTCAATGACACAAACAA
The DNA here is from genome assembly GCA_037974775.1 of Cicer pinnatifidum. Taxonomy (NCBI): domain Eukaryota; kingdom Viridiplantae; phylum Streptophyta; class Magnoliopsida; order Fabales; family Fabaceae; genus Cicer; species Cicer pinnatifidum. Next base: position 7,232 of record JBBPBR010002309.1, on the reverse strand, counting down.
AGTTATTGGATGCACAAGATTGGTTAAAAACCCTAATTGGATAAGAATAAGCCTAGGGAGGACGTAAATGACCTAATTGATCATCCAATGACACAAACACACCTATTGGATGCACAAGATTGGTTAAAAACCCGAGTTGGACAAGAATATGCCTAGGGAGGACGAAAATGACCTAAATATTAATTCAATGACACAAACAAACTTATCGGATGCACAAGATTGGTTAAAAACCCTAATTGGACAAGAATATGCCTAGGGAGGACGAAAATGACCTAAATATTAATTCAATGACACAAACAAACTTATCGGATGCACAAGATTGGTTAAAAACCCTAATTGGACAAGAATAGGCCTACAGAGGGCGAAAATGACCTAATTGATCATCCAATGACACAAACACACCTATTAGATGCACAAGATTGGTTAAAAACCCTAATTGGACAAGAATAAGCCTATGGAGGACGAAAATGACCTAATTGATCATCCAATGACACAAACACACCTATGGGATGCACAAGATTGGTTAAAAACCCTAATTGGACAAGAATATGCCTAGGGAGGACGAAAATGACCTAATTGATCATCCAATGACACAAACACACCTATTGGATGCAAAAGATTGGTTAAAACCCCTAATTGGACAAGAATAAGCCTAGGGAGGATGAAAATAACCTAATTGATCATCCAATGACACAAACACACCTATTGGATGCACAAGATTGGTTAAAAACCCTAATTGGACAAGAATATGCCTAGGGAGGACGAAAATGACCTAAATATTAAATCAATTACACAAACAAAGTTATTGGATGCACAAGATTGGTTAAAAACCCTAATTGGTCAAGAATAGGCCTACGGAGGGCGAAAATGACCTAATTGATCATCCAAAGACACAAACACACCTATTGGATGCACAAGATTGGTTAAAAACCCTAATTGGACAAGAATAAGCCTAGGGAGGACGAAAATGACCTAATTGATCATCCAATGACACAAACACACCTACTGGATGCACAAGATTGGTTAAAAACCCTAATTGGACAAGAATATGCCTTGGGAGGACGAAAATGACCTAATTGATCATCCAATGACACAAACACACCTATTGGATGCACAAGATTGGTTAAAAACCCTAATTGGACAAGAATAAGCCTAGGGAGGAAGAAAATGACCTAATTGATCATCCAATGACACAAACACACGTATTGGATGCACAAGATTGGTTAAAAACCCTAATTGGACAAGAATAAGCCTAGGGAGGAAGAAAATGACCTAATTGATCATCCAATGACACAAACACAGCTATTGGATGCACAAGATTGGTTAAAAACCCTAATTGGACAAGAATAAGCCTAGGGAGGACGAAAATGACCTAAATGTTAATCCAATGACACAACTCAACTTATTGGATGCACAAGATTGGTTAAAAACCCTAATTGGACAAGAATAAGCCTAGGGTGGACGAAAATAAACTAATTGATCATCCAATGACACAAACACACCTATTGGATGCACAAGATTCGTTAAAAAACCTAATTGGACAAGAATATGCCTAGGGATGACGAAAATGACCTAATTGATCATCCAATGACACAAACACACCTATTGGATGCACAAGATTGGTTAAAAACCCTAAATGGACAAGAATATGCCTAGGGAGGACGAAAATCACCTAATTGATCATCCAATGACACAAACACACCTACTTGATGCACAAGATTGGTTAAAAACCCCAAGTGGACAAGAATAAGCCTAGGGAGGACGAAAATGACCTAATTGATCATCCAATGACACAAACCACCTATTGGATGCACAAGATTGGTTAAAAACCCTAATTGGACAAGAATATGCCTAGGGAGGACGAAAATGACCTAAATATTAATTCAATGACACAAACAAAGTTATTGGATGCACAAGATTGGTTAAAAACCCTAATTGGATAAGAATAAGCCTAGGGAGGACGTAAATGACCTAATTGATCATCCAATGACACAAACACACCTATTGGATGCACAAGATTGGTTAAAAACCCGAGTTGGACAAGAATATGCCTAGGGAGGACGAAAATGACCTAAATATTAATTCAATGACACAAACAAACTTATCGGATGCACAAGATTGGTTAAAAACCCTAATTGGACAAGAATAAGGCTAGGGTGGACGACAATGACCTAATTGATCATCCAATGACACAAACACACCTATTGGATGCACAAGATTGGTTAAAAACCCTAATTGGACAAGAATAAGCCTACAGAGGACGAAAATGACCTAATTGATCATCCAATGACACAAACACACCTATTGGATGCACAAGATTGGTTAAAAACCCTAATTGGACAAGAATAAGCCTAGGGAGGACGAAAATGACCTAATTGATCATCCAATGACACAAACACACCTATTGGATGCACAAGATTGGTTAAAAACCCTAATTGGACAAGAATAAGCCTAGGGAGGACGAAAATGACCTAAATATTAATTCAATGACACAAACAAACTTATTTGAGGCACAAGATTGGTTAAAAACCCTAATTGGACAAGAATAAGCCTAGGGAGGACGAAAATGACCTAATTGATCATCCAATGACACAAACACACCTATTGGATGCACAAGATTGGTTAAAAACCCTAATTGGACAAGAATAAGCCTAGGGAGGACGAAAATGAGCTAATTGATCATCCAATGACACACACACACCTATTGGATGCACAAGATTGGTTAAAAACCCTAATTGGACAAGAATATGCCTAGGGAGAACGAAAATGACCTAATTGATCATCCAATGACACAAACACACCTATTGGATGCACAAGATTGGTTAAAAACCCTAATTGGACAAGAATAAGCGTAGGGAGAACGAAAATGACCTAAATGTTAAACCAATGACACAACTCAACTTATTGGATGCACAAGATTGGTTAAAAACCCTAATTGGACAAGAATAAGCCTAGGGAGGACGAAAATGACCTAATTGATCATCCAATGACACAAACACACCTATTGGATGCACAAGATTGGTTAAAAACCCTAATTGGACAAGAATAAGCCTAGGGAGGACGAAAATGACCTAATTGATCATCCAATGACACAAACACACCTATTGGATACACAAGATTGGTTAAAAACCCTAATTGGGCAAGAATATGCCTAGGGAGGACGTCGAAAATGACCTAAATGTTAATCGAATGACACAAATGAACTTATTGGACGCACAAGATTTGTTAAAAACCTTAATTGGAGAAGAATAAGCATAGGGAGGACGAAAATGACCTAAATGTTAATTCAATGAAACAACTCAACTTATGGGATGCACAAGATTGGTTAAAAACCCTAATTGGACAAGAATAAGCCTAGGGAGGACGAAAATGACCTAATTGATCATCCAATGACACAAACACACCTATTGGATGCACAAGATTGGTTAAAAACCCTAATTGGACAAGAATAAGCCTAGGGAGGAAGAAAATGACCTAATTGAAAATCCAATGACACAAACACACCTATTGGATGCACAAGATTGGTTAAAAACCCTAATTGGACAAGAATAAGCCTAGGGAGGACGAAAATGACCTAATTGATCATCCAATGACACAAACACACCTATTGGATGCACAAGATTGGTTAAAAACCCTAATTGGACAAGAATAAGCCTAGGGAGGATGAAAAATGACCTGATTGATCATCCAATGACACAAACACACCTATTGGATGCACAAGATTGGTTTAAAACCCTAGTTGGACAAGAATATGCCTAGGGAGGACGAAAATGACCTAATTGATCATCCAATGACACAAATGAACTTATTGGATGCACAAAATTGGTTAAAAACCCTAATTGGACAAGAATAAGCCTAGGGAGGACGAAAATGACCTAATTGATCATCCAATGACACAAACACACCTATTGGATGCACAAGATTGGTTAAAAACCCTAATTGGACAAGAATAAGCCTAGGGAGGACGAAAATGACCTAATTGATCATCCAATGACACAAACACACCTATTGGATGCACAAGATTGGTTAAAAACCCTAATTGGACAAGAATAAGCCTAGGGAGGACAAAAATGACCTAATTGATCATCCAATGACACAAACACACCTATTGGATGCACAAGATTGGCTTAAAACCCTAGATGGACAAGAATATGCCTAGGGAGGACGAAAATGACCTAATTGATCATCCAATGACACAAATGAACTTATTGGATGCACAAGATTGGTTAAAAACCCTAATTGGACAAGAATAAGCCTAGGGAGGACGAAAATGACCTAATTGATCATCCAATGACACAAACGCACATATTGGATGCACAAGATTGGTTAAAAACCCTAATTGGACAAGAATAAGCCTAGGGAGGACGAAAATGACCTAATTGATCATCCAATGACACAAACACACCTATTGGATGCACAAGATTGGTTAAAAACCCTAATTGGACAAGAATAAGCCTAGGGAGGACGAAAATGATCTAATTGATCATCCAATGACACAAACTCACCTATTGGATGCACAAGATTGGTTAAAAACCCTAATTGGACAAGAATAAGCCTAGGGAGGACGAAAATGACCTAATTGATCATCCAATGACACAAATGAACTTATTGGATGCACAAGATTGGTTAAAAACCCTAATTGGACAAGATTAAGCCTAGGGAGGACGAAAATGACCTAATTGATCATCCAATGACACAAACACACCTATTGGATGCACAAGATTGGTTAAAAACCCTAATTGGACTAGAATATGCCTTGGGAGGACGAAAATGACCTAAATATTAATTCAATGACATAAACAAAGTTATTCGATGCACAAGATTGGTTAAAAACCCTAATTGGACATGAATAAGCCTTGGGAGGACGAAAATGACCTAATTGATCATCCAATGACACAAACACACCTATTGGATGCACAACATTGGTTAAAAACCCTAATTGGACAAGAATAAGCCTAGGGAGGACGAAAATGACCTAATTGATCATCCAATGACACAAACACACCTATTGGATGCACAAGATTGGTTAAAAACCCTAATTGGACAAGAATAAGCCTAGGGAGGACGAAAATGACCTAATTGATCATCCAATGACACAAACACACCTATTGGATGCACAAGATTGGTTTAAAACCCTAGTTGGACAAGAATATGCCTAGTAAGGACGAAAATGACCTAATTGATCATCCAATGACACAAATGAACTTATTGGATGCACAAGATTGGTTAAAAACCCTAATTGGACAAGAATAAGCCTAGGGAGGACGAAAATGACCTAATTGATCATCCAATGACACAAACACACCTATTGGATGCACAAGATTGGTTAAAAACCCTAATTGGACAAGAATAAGCCTAGGGAGGACGAAAATGACCTAATTGATCATCCAATGACACAAACACACCTATTGGATGCACAAGATTTGTTTAAAACCCTAGTTGGACAAGATTATGCCTAGGAAGGACGAAAATGACCTAATTGATCATCCAATGACACAAATGAACTTATTGGATGCACAAGATTGGTTAAAAACCCTAATTGGACAAGAATAAGCCTAGGGAGGACGAAAATGACCTAATTGATCATCCAATGACACAAACACACCTATTGGATGCACAAGATTGGTTAAAAACCCTAATTGGACAAGAATAAGCCTAGGGAGGACGAAAATGACCTAATTGATCATCCAATGACACAAACACACCTATTGGATGCACAAGATTGGTTAAAAACCCTAATTGGACAAGAATAAGCCTAGGGAGGACGAAAATGACCTAATTGATCATCCAATGACAGAAACACACCGATTGGATTCACAAGATTGGTTAAAAACCCTAATTCGACAAGAATATGCCTAAGGAGGACGAAAATGACCTAAATATTAATTCAATGACACAAACAAAGTTATTGGATGCACAAGATTGGTTAAAAACCCTAATTGGACAAGAATAAGCCTTGGGATGATGAAAATGACCTAATTGATCATCCAATGACACAAACACACCTATTGGATGCACAAGATTGGTTAAAAACCCTAATTGGACAAGAATAAGCCTAGGGAGGACGAAAATGACCTAATTGATCATCCAATGACACAAACACACCTATTGGATGCACAAGATTGGTTAAAAACCCTAATTGGACAAGAATAAGCCTAGGGAGGACGAAAATGACCTAATTGATCATCCAATGACACAAACACACCTATTGGATGCACAAGATTGGTTAAAAACCCTAATTGGACAAGAATAAGCCTAGGGAGGACAAAAGTAACCTAATTGATCATCCAATGACACAAACACACCTATTGGATGCACAAGATTGGTTAAAAACCCTAATTGGACAAGAATAAGCCTAGGGAGGACGAAAATAACCTAATTGATCATCCAATGACACAAACACACCTATTGGATGCACAAGATTGGTTAAAAACCCTAAACGGACAAGAATATGCCTAGGGAGGACGAAAATCACCTAATTGATCATCCAATGACACAAACACACCTACTGGATGCACAAGATTGGTTAAAAACCCTAAGTGGACAAGAATAAGCCTAGGGAGGACGAAAATGACCTAATTGATCATCCAATGAGACAAACACACCTATTGGATGCACAAGATTGGTTAAAAACCCTAATTGGACAAGAATATGCCTAGGGAGGACGAAAATGACCTAATTGATCATCCAATGACACAAATGATCTTATTGGATGCACAAGATTTGTTAAAAACCCTAATTGGACAAGAATAAGCCTAGGGAGGACGAAAATAACCTAATTGATCATCCAATGACACAAACACACCTATTGGATGCACAAGATTGGTTAAAAACCCTAAACAGACAAGAATATGCCTAGGGAGGACGAAAATCACCTAATTGATCATCCAATGACACAAACACACCTACTGGATGCACAAGATTGGTTAAAAACCCTAAGTGGACAAGAATAAGCCTAGGGAGGACGAAAATGACCTAATTGATCATCCAATGACACAAACACACCTATTCGATGCACAAGATTGGTTAAAAACCCTAATTGAACAAGAATATGCCTAGGGAGGACGAAAATGACCTAAATGTTAATCCAATGACACAAATGAACTTATTGGATGCACAAGATTGGTTAAAAACCCTAATTGGACAAGAATAAGCCTAGGGAGGACGAAAATGACCTAAATGTTAATCCAATGACACAAACACACCTATTGGATGCACAAGATTGGTTAAAA
>JBBPBR010002307.1:0-12155 GCA_037974775.1 Cicer pinnatifidum | reverse complement strand
ATGATCAATTAGGTCATTTTCGTCCTCCCTAGGCTTATTCTTGTCCAATTAGAGTTTTTAACCAATCTTATGCATCCAATAGGTGTGTTTGTGTCATTGGATGATCAATTAGGTCATTTTCGTCCTCCCTAGGCTTATTCTTGTCCAATTAGGATTATTAACCAATCTTGTGCATCCAATAACCTTGATTGTGTCATTGAATTAATATTTAGGTCATTTTCGTCCTCCCTAGGCATATTCTTGTCCAATTAGAGTTTTTAACCAATCTTGTGCATCCAATAGGTGTGTTTGTGTCATTGGATGATCAATTAGGTCATTTTCGTCCTCCCTAGGCTTATTCTTGTCCAATTACGATTTTTAACCAATCTTGTGCATCCAATAACTTTGTTTGTGTCATTGAATTAATATTTAGGTCATTTTCGTCCTCCCTAGGCATATTCTTGTCCAATTAGGGTTTTTAACCAATCTTGTGCATCCAATAAGTGTGTTTGTGTCATTGGATTAACATTTAGGTTATTTTCGTCCTTCCTATGCATATTCTTGTCCAATTAGGGTTTTTAACCAATCTTGTGCTTCCAATAGGTGTGTTTGTGTCATTGGATGATCAATTAGGTCATTTTCGTCCTCCCTAGGCTTATTCTTTCCCAATTAGGGTTTTTAACCAATCTTGTGCATCCAATAAGTTCATTTGTGTCATTGGATTAACATTTAGGTCATTTTCATCCTCCATAGGCATATTCTTGTCCAATTAGGGTTTTTAACCATTCTTGTGCTTCCATTAGGTGTGTTTGTGTCATTGGATGATCAATTAGGTCATTTTCGTCCTCACTAGGCTTATTCTTGTCCAATTAGGGTTTTTAACCAATCTTGTGCATCCAATAGGTGTGTTTGTGTCATTGGATGATCAATTAGGTCATTTTCGTCCTCCCTAGGCTTATTCTTGTCCAATTAGGGTTTTTAACCAATCTTGTGCATCCAATAACTTTGATTGTGTCATTGAATTAATATTTAGGTCATTTTCGTCCTCCCTAGGCATATTCTTGTACAATTAGGGTTTTTAACCAATCTTGTGCATCCAATAGGTGTGTTTGTGTCATTGGATGATCAATTAGGTCATTTTCATCTTCCCTAGGCTTATTCTTGTCCAATTAGGGTTTTTAACCAATCTTGTGCATCCAATAGGTGTGTTTGTGTCATTGGATGATCAATTAGGTCATTTTCGTCCTCCCTAGGCATATTCTTGTCCAATTAGGGTTTTTAACCAATCTTGTGCATCCAATAGGTGTGTTTGTGTCATTGGATGATCAATTAGGTCATTTACGTCCTCCCTAGGCTTATTCTTTTCCAATTAAGGTTTTTAACCAATCTTGTGCATCCAATAGGTGTGTTTGTGTCTTTGGATGATCAATTAGGTCATTTTCGTCCTCCGTAGGCTTATTTTTGTCCAATTAGGGGTTTTAACCAATCTTGTGCATCCGATAAGTTTGTTTGTGTCATTAAATTAATATTTAGGTCATTTTCGTCCTCCCTAAGCATATTCTTGTCCAATTAGGGTTTTTAACCAATCTTGTGCATCCAATAGGTGTGTTTGTGTCATTGGATGATCAATTAGGTCATTTTCGTCCTCCCCATGCTTATTCTTGTCCAATTAGGGTTTTTAACCAATCTTGTGCATCAAATAAGTTGAGTTGTGTCATTGGATTAACATTTAGGTCATTTTCGTCCTCCCTAGGCTTATTCTTGTCCAATTAGGGTTTTTAACCAATCTTGTGCATCCAATAGGTGTGTTTGTGTCATTGGATGATCAATTAGGTCATTTTCGTCCTCCCTAGGCTTATTCTTGTCCAATTTGGGTTTTTAACCAATCTTCTGCATCCGATAAGTTTGTTTGTGTCATTGAATTAATATTTAGGTCATTTTCGTCCTCCCTAGGAATATTCTTTTCCAATTAGTGTTTTTAACCAATCTTGTGCATCCAATAGGTGTGTTTGTGTCATTGGATGATCAATTAGGTCATTTTCGTCCTCCCTAGGCATATTCTTGTCCAATTAGGGTTTTTAACCAATCTTGTGCATCCAATAGGTGTGTTTGTGTCATTGGATGATCAATTAGGTCATTTTCGTCCTCCCTAGGCTTATTCTTGTCCAATTAGGGTTTTTAACCAATCTTGTGCATCCAATAGGTGTGTTTGTGTCATTGGATGATCAATTAGGTCGTTTTTGTCGTCCCTAGGCTTATTCTTGTCCAATTAGGGTTTTTAACCAATCTTGTGCATCCAATAGGTGTGTTTGTGTCATTGGATGATCAATTAGGTCAATTTCGTCCTACCTAGAATTATTCTTGTCAAATTAGGGTTTTTAATCAATCTTGTGCATCCAATAACTTTGTTTGTGTCATTGAATTAATATTTAGGTCATTTTCGTCCTCCCTAGGCATATTCTTGTCCAATTAGGGTTTTTAACCAATCTTGTGCATCCAATAGGTGTGTTTGTGTCATTGGATGATCAATTAGGTCATTTTCGTCCTACCTAGACTTATTCTTGTCAGATTAGGGTTTTTAATCAATCTTGTTCATCCAATAACTTTGTTTGTGTCATTGAATTAATATTTAGGTCATTTTCGTCCTCCCTAGGCATATTCTTGTCCAATTAGGGTTTTTAACCAATCTTGTGCATCCAATAGGTGTGTTTGTGTCATTGGATGATCAATTAGGTTATTTTCGTCCTTCCTAGGCTTACTCTTGTCCAATTAGGGTTTTTAACCAATGTTGTGCATCCAATAAGTTCATTTGTGTCATTGGATTAACATTTAGGTCATTTTCGTCCTCCCTAGGCATATTCTTGTCCAATTAGGGTTTTTAACCAATCTTGTGCATCCAATAGGTGTGTTTGTGTCATTGGATGATCGATTAGGTCATTTTCGTCCTACCTAGACTTATTCTTGTCAAATTAGGGTTTTTAATCAATCTTGTGCATCCAATAACTTTGTTTGTGTCACTGAATTAATATTTAGGTCATTTTCGTCCTCCCTAGGCATATTCTTGTCCAATTAGGGTTTTTAACCAATCTTGTGCATCCAATAGGTGTGTTTGTGTCATTGGATGATCAATTAGGTCATTTTCGTCCTCCCTAGGCTTATTCTTGTCCAATTAGGGTTTTTAACCAATCTTGTGCATCCAATAAGTTCATCTGTGTCATTAGATTAACATTTAGGTCATATCCGTCCTCCCTAGGCATATTCTTGTCCAATTAGGGTTTTTAACCAATCTTGTGCATCCAATAAGTTCATTTGTGTTATTGGATTAACATTTAGGTCATATTCGTCCTCTCTAGGCATATTCTTGTCCAATTAGGGTTTTTAACCAATCTTGTGCATCCAATACGTGTGTTTGTGTCATTGGATGATCAATTAGGTCATTTTCGTCCTCCCTAAGCATATTCTTGTCCAATTAGGGTTTTTAACCAATCTTGTGCATCCAATAGATGTGTTTGTGTCATTGGATGATCAATTAGGTCATTTTCGTCCTCCCTAAGCATATTCTTGTCCAATTAGGGTTTTTAACCAATCTTGTGCATCCAATAGGTGTGTTTGTGTCATTGGATGATCAATTAGGTCATTTTTGTCCTCCTTAGGCTTATTCTTGTCCAATTAGGGTTTTTAACCAATCTTGTGCATCCAATAAGTTCATTTGTGTCATTGGATGATCAATTAGGTCATTTTCGTCCTCCCTAGGCATATTCTTGTCCAACTAGGGTTTTTAACCAATCTTGTGCATCCAATAGGTGTGTTTGTGTCATTGGATGATCAATTAGGTCATTTTCGTCCTCCCTAGGCTTATTCTTGTCCAATTAGGATTTTTAACCAATCTTGTGCATCCAATAGGTGTGTTTGTGTCATTGGATGATCAATTAGGTTATTTTCGTCCTCCCTAGGCTTATTCTTGCCCAATTAGGGTGTTTAACCAATCTTGTACATCCAATAAGTTGAGTTGTGTCTTTGGATTAACATTTAGGTCGTTTTCGACCTCCCTAGGCATATTCTTGTCCAATTAGGGTTTTTAACCAATCTTGTGCATCCAATAGGTGTGTTTGTGTCATTGGATGATCAATTAGGTCATTTTCGTCCTCCCTAGGCTTATTCTTGTTCAATTAGGGTTTTTAACCAATCTTGTGCATCCAATAAGTACATTTGTGTCATTGGATGATCAATTAGGTCATTTTCGTCCTCCCTAGGCATATTCTTGTCCAACTAGGGTTTTTAACCAATCTTGTGCATCCAATAGGTGTGTTTGTGTCATTGGATGATCAATTAGGTCATTTTCGTCCTCCCTAGGCTTATTCTTGTCCAACTAGGGTTTTTAACCAATCTTGTGCATCCAATAAGTGGAGTTGTGTCATTGGATTAACATTTAGGTCATTTTCGTCCTCCCTAGGCATATTCTTGTCCAATTAGGGTTTTTAACCAATCTTGTGCATCCAATAGGTGTGTTTGTGTCATTGGATGATCAATTAGGTCATTTTCGTCCTCCCTAGGCTTATTCTTGTCCAATTAAGTTTTTTAACAAATCTTGTGCATCCAATAAGTTCATTTGTGTCATTGGATGATCAATTACGTCATTTTCGTCCTCCCTAGGCATATTCTTGTCCAATTAGGGTGTTTAACCAATCTTGTGCATCCAATAGGTGTGTTTGTGTCATTGGATGATCAATTAGGTCATTTTCGTCCTCCCTAGGCATATTCTTGTCCAATTAGGGTTTTTAACCAATCTTGTGCATCCAATAGGTGTGTTTGTGTCATTGGATGATCAATTAGGTCATTTTCGTCCTCCCTTTGCTTATTCTTGTCCAATTATGGTTTTTAACCAATCTTGTGCATCCAATAGGTGTGTTTGTGTCATTGGATGATCAATTAGGTCATTTTCGTCCTCCCTAGGCATATTCTTGTCCAATTAGGGTTTTTAACCAATCTTGTGCATCCAATAGGTGTGTTTGTGTCATTGGATGATCAATTAGGTCATTTTCGTCCTCCCTAGGCTTATTCTTGTCCAATTAGGGTTTTTAACCAATCTTGTGCATCCAATAAATTGAGTTGTTTCAATGGATTAACATTTAGGTCATTTTCGTCCTCCCTAGGCTTATTCTTGTCCAATTAGGGTTTTTAACCAATCTTGTGCATCCAATAAGTTCATTTGTGTCATTGGATTAACATTTAGGTCATTTTCGTCCTCCCTAGGCATATTCTTGTCCAACTAGGGTTCTAAACCAATCTTGTGCATCCAATAGGTGTGTTTGTGTCATTGGATGATCAATTAGGTCATTTTCGTCCTCCCTAGGCTTATTCTTGTCCAATTAGGGTTTTTAACCAATCTTGTGCATCCAATAACTTTGTTTGTGTCGTTGAATTAATATTTAGGTCATTTTCGTCCTCCCTGGGCTTATTCTTGTCCAATTAGGGTTTTTAACCAATATTGTGCATCCAATAGGTGTGTTTGTGTCATTGGATGATATATTAGGCCATTTTCTTCCTCCCCAGGCATATTCTTGTCCAACTAGGGTTTTAAACCAATCTTGTGAATCCAATAGGTGTGTTTGTGTCATTGGATGATCAATTAGGTCATTTTCATCCTCCCTAGGCTTATTCTTGTCCAATTAGGGTTTTTAACCAATCTTGTGCATCCAATAAATTTGTTTAAGTCATTGAATTAATATTTAGATCATTTTCGTCTTCCCTAGGCATATTCTTGTCCAATTAGGGTTTTTAACCAATCTTGTGCATCCAATAGGTGTGTTTGTGTCATTGGATGATCAATAAGGTCATTTTCGTCCTTCCTAGGCTTATTCTTGTCCAATTAGGGTTTTTAACCAATCTTGTGCATCCAATAAGTTCATTTGTGTCATTGGATTAACATTTAGGTCATTTTCGTCCTCCCTAGGCATATTCTTGTCCAACTAGGGTTCTAAACCAATCTTGTGCATCCAATAGGTGTGTTTGTGTCATTGGATGATCAATTAGGTCATTTTCGTCCTCCCTAGGCTTATTCTTGTCCAATTAGGGTTTTTAACCAATCTTGTGCATCCAATAGGTGTGTTTGTGTTATTGGATGATCAATAAGGTCATTTTCGTCCTCCCTAGGCATATTCTTGTCCAATTAGGGTTTTTAACCAATCTTGTGCATCCAATAGGTGTGTTTGTGTCATTGGATGATCAATTAGGTCATTTTCGTCCTCCCTAGGCTTATTCTTGTCCAATTAGGGTTTTTAACCGATCTTGTGCATCCAATAGATGTGTTTGTGTCATTGGATGATCAATTAAGTCATTTTCGTCCTGCCTAGGTATATTCTTGTCCAATTAGAGTTTTTAACCAATCTTGTGGATCCAATAGTTGTGTTTGTGTCATTGGATGATCAATTAGGTCATTGTCGTCCTCCCTTTGCATATTCTTGTCCAATTAGGGTTTTTAACCAATCTTGTGCTTCCAATAGATGTGTTTGTGTCATTGGATGATCAATTAGGTCATTTTCGTCCTCCCTAGGCATATTCTTGTCCAATTAGGGTTTTTAACCAATCTTGTGCATCCAATAGGTGTGTTTGTGTCATTGGATGATCAATTAGGTCATTTTCGTCCTCCCTAGGCTTATTCTTGTCCAATTAGGGTTTTTAACCAATCTTGTGCATCCAATAGGTGTGTTTGTGTCATTGGATGATCAATTAGGTCATTTTCGTCCTCCCTAGGCTTATTCTTGTCGAATTAGGGTTTTTAACCAATCTTGTGCATCCAATAAGTTCATTTGTGTTATTGGATTAACATTTAGGTCATATTCGTTCTCCCTTGGCTTATTCTTGTCCAATTAGGGTTTTTAACCAAACTTTTGCATCCAATAGGTGTGTTTGTGTCATTCGATGATCAATTAGGTCATTTTTGTCCTCCCTAGGCATCTTCTTGTCCAATTAGGGTTTTTAACCAATCTTGTGCATCCAATAGGTGTGTTTGTGTCATTGGATGATCAATTAGGTCATTTTCGTCCTCCCTAGGCTTATTCTTGTCCAATTAGGGTTTTTAACCAATCTTGTGCATCCAATAGGTGTGTTTGTGTCATTGGATGATCAATTAGGTCATTTTCGTCCTCCCTAGGCTTATTTTTGCCCAATTAGGGTTTTTAACCAATCTTGTGCATCCAATAGGTGTGTTTGTGTCATTGGATGATCAATTAGGTCATTTTCGTCCTCCCTAGGCATATTCTTGTCCAATTAGGGTTTTTAACCAATCTTGTGCATCCAATAGGTGTGTTTGTGTCATTGGATGATCAATTAGGTCATTTTCGTCCTCCCTAGGCATATTCTTGTCCAATTAGGGTTTTTAACCAATCTTGTGCATCCAATAGGTGTGTTTGTGGCAATGGATGCTCAATTAGGTCATTTTCGTCCTCCCTAGGCTTATTCTTGTCCAATTAGGGTTTTTAACCAATCTTGTGCATCCAATAGGTGTGTTTGTGTCATTGGATGATCAATTAGGTCATTTTCGTCCTCCCTAGGCATATTCTTGTCCAATTAGGGTTTTAACCAATGTTGTGCATCCAATAGGTGTGTTTGTGTCATTGGATGATCAATTAGGTCATTTTCGTCCTCCCTAGGCTTATTGTTGTCCAATTAGGGTTTTTAACCAATCTTGTGCATCCAATAGGTGTGTTTTTGGCAATGGATGATCAATTAGGTCATTTTCGTCCTCCCTAGGCTTATTCTTGTCCAATTAGGGTTTTTAACCAATCTTGTGCATCCAATAGGTGTGTTTGTGTCATTGGATGATCAATTAGGTCATTTTCGTCCTCCATAGGCTTATTCTTGTCCAATTAGGGTTTTTAACCAATCTTGTGCATCCAATAGGTGTGTTTGTGTCATTGGATGATCAATTAGGTCATTTTCGTCTTCCCTAGGCATATTCTTGTCCAATTAGGGTTTTTAACCAATCTTGTGCATCTAATAGGTGTGTTTGTGTCATTGGATGATCAATTAGGTCATTTTCATCCTCCTTAGGCATATTCTTGTCCAATTAGGGTTTTTAACCAATCTTGTGCATCCAATAGGTGTGTTTGTGTCATTGGATGATCAATTAGGTCATTTTCGTCCTCCCTAGGCCTATTCTTGTCCAATTAGGGTTTTTAACCAATCTTGTGCATCCAATAAGTTGAGTTGTGTCATTGGATTAACATTTAGGTCATTTTCTTCCTCCATAGGCTTATTCTTGTCCAATTAGGGTTTTTAACCAATCTTGTGCATCCAATAAGTTCATTTGTGTCATTGGATTAACATTTAGGTCATTTTCGTCCTCCCTAGGCATATTCTTGTCCAATTAGGGTTTTTAACCAATCTTGTGCATCCAATAGGTGTGTTTGTGTCATTGGATGATCAATTAGGTCATTTTCATCCTCCCTAGGCTTATTCTTGTCCAATTAGGGTTTTTAACCAATATTGTGCATCCAATAGGTGTGTTTGTGTCATTGGATGATATATTAGGTCATTTTCTTTCTCCCTAGGCTTATTCTTGTCCAATTAGGGTTTTTAACCAATATTGTGCATCCAATAGGTGTGTTTGTGTCATTGGATGTTATATTAGGTCATTTTCTTCCTCCCTAGGCATATTCTTGTCCATCTAGGGTTTTAAACCAATCTTGTGAATCCAATAGGTGTGTTTGTGTCATTGGATGATCAATTAGGTCATTTTCATCCTCCCTAGGCTTATTCTTGTCCAATTAGGGTTTTTAACCAATCTTGTGCATCCAATAGGTGTGTTTGTGTCATTGGATGATCAATTAGGTCATTTTCTTCCTCCCTAGGCTTATTCTTGTCCAATTAGGGTTTTTAACCAATCTTGTGCATCCAATAACTTTGTTTGTGTCATTGAATTAATATTTAGGTCATTTTCGTCCTCCCTAGGCATATTCTTGTCCAATTAGGGTTTTTAACCAATCTTGTGCATCCAATAGGTGTGTTTGTGTCATTGGATGATCAATTAGGTCATTTTCGTCCTCCCTATGCTTATTCTTGTCCAATTAGGGTTTTTAACCAATCTTGTGCATCCAATAACTTTGTTTGTGTCATTGGATGATCAATTAGGTCATTTTCGTCCTCCCTAGGCTTATTCTTGTCCAATTAGGGTTTTTAACCAATCTTGTGCATCCAATAACTTTGTTTGTGTCGTTGAATTAATATTTAGGTCATTATCGTCCTCCCTGGGCTTATTCTTGTCCAATTATTGTTTTTAACCAATCTTGTGCATCCAATAGGTGTGTTTGTGTCATTGGATGATCAATTAGGTCATTTTCGTCCTCCCTAGGCATATTCTTGTCCAACTAGGGTTTTAAACCAATCTTGTGAATCCAATAGGTTTGTTTGTGTCATTGGATGATCAATTACGTCATTTTCATCCTCCCTAGGCTTATTCTTGTCCAATTAGGGTTTTTAACCAATATTGTGCATCCAATAGGTGTGTTTGTGTCATTGGATGATATATTAGGTC
Organism: Cicer pinnatifidum; assembly: GCA_037974775.1. Taxonomy (NCBI): domain Eukaryota; kingdom Viridiplantae; phylum Streptophyta; class Magnoliopsida; order Fabales; family Fabaceae; genus Cicer; species Cicer pinnatifidum. Next base: position 2,641 of record JBBPBR010002307.1, on the reverse strand, counting down.
ATTTTCTTTCTCCCTAGGCTTATTCTTGTCCAATTAGGGTTTTTAACCAATATTGTGCATCCAATAGGTGTGTTTGTGTCATTGGATGATATATTAGGTCATTTTCTTCCTCCCTAGGCATATTCTTGTCTAACTAGGGTTTTAAACCAATCTTGTGAATCCAATAGGTGTGTTTGTGTCATTGGATGATCAATTAGGTCATTTTCATCCTCCCTAGGCTTATTCTTGTCCAATTAGGGTTTTTAACCAATCTTGTGCATCCAATATGTGTGTTTGTGTCATTGGATGATCAATTATGTCATTTTCTTCCTCCCTAGGCTTATTCTTGTCCAATTAGGGTTTTTAACCAATCTTGTGCATCCAATAACTTTGTTTGTGTCATTGAATTAATATTTAGGTCATTTTCGTCCTCCCTAGGCATATTCTTGTCCAATTAGGGTTTTTAACCAATCTTGTGCATCCAATAGGTGTGTTTGTGTCATTGGATGATCAATTAGGTCATTTTCGTCCTTCCTAGGCTTATTCTTGTCCCATTAGGGTTTTTAACCAATCTTGTGCATCCAATAAGTTCATTTGTGTCATTGGATTAACATTTAGGTCATTTTCGTCCTCCCTAGGCATATTCTTGTCCAATTAGGGTTTTTAACCAATCTTGTGCATCCAATAGGTGTGTTTGTGTCATTGGATGATCAATTTGGTCATTTTCGTCCTTTCTATGCTTATTCTTGTCCAATTAGGGTTTTTAACCAATCTTGTGCATCCAATAAGTTCATTTGTGTCCTTGGATGATCAATTAGGTCATTTTCGTCCTCCCTAGGCATATTCTTGTCCAACTAGGGTTTTTAACCAATCTTGTGCATCCAATAGGTGTGTTTGTGTCATTGGATGATCAATTAGGTCATTTTCGTCCTCCCTAGGCTTATTCTTGTCCAATTAGGGTTTTTAACCAATCTTGTGCATCCAATAGGTGTGTTTGTATCATTGGATGATCAATAAGGTCATTTTCGTCCTCCCTAGGCTTATTCTTGTCCTATTAGGGTTTTTAACCAATCTTGTGTATCCAATAGGTGTGTTTGTGTCATTGGATTATCAATTAGGTCCTTTTCGTCCTCCCTAGGCTTATTCTTGTCCAAATAGGGTTTTTAACCAATCTTGTGCATCCAATAAGTTCATTTGTGTCAATGGATGATCAATTAGGTCATTTTCGTCCTCCCTAGGCATATTCTTGTCCAACTAGGGTTTTAAACCAATCTTGTGCATCCAATAGGTGTGTTTGTGTTATTGGATGATCAATTAGGTCATTTTCGTCCTCCCTAGGCATATTCTTGTCCAACTAGGGTTTTTAACCAATCTTGTGCATCCAATAGGTGTGTTTGTGTCATTGGATGATCAATTAGGTCATTTTCGTCCTCCCTAGGCTTATTCTTGTCCAATTAGGGTTTTTAACCAATATTGTGCATCCAATAACTTTGATTGTGTCATTGAATTAATATTTAGGTCATTTTCGTCCTCCCTAGGCATATTCTTGTCCAACTAGGGTTTCAAACCAATCTTGTACATCCAATAGGTGTGTTTGTGTCATTGGATGATCAATTAGGTCATTTTCGTCCTCTCTAGGCTTATTCTTGTCCAATTAGGGTTTTTAACCAATCTTGTGCATCCAATAGGTGTGTTTGTGTCATTGGATGATCAATTAGGTCATGTTCGTCCTCCCTAGGCTTATTCTTGTCCAATTACGATTTTTAACCAATCTTGTGCATCCAATAGGTGTGTTTGTGTAATTGGATGATCAATTAGGTCATTTTCGTCCTCCCTAGGCTTATTCTATCTAATAAGTTCATTTGTGTCATTGGATGATCAATTAGGTCATTTTCGTCCTCCCTAGGCATATTCTTGTCCAACTAGGGTTTTTAACCAATCTTGTGCATCCAATAAGTTCATTTGTGTCACTGGATGATCAATAAGGTCATTTTCGTCCTCCCTAGGCATATTCTTGTCCAACTAGGGTTTTTAACCAATCTTGTGCATCCAATAGGTGTGTTTGTGTCATTGGATGATCAATTAGATCATTTTCGTCCTCCCTAGGCTTATTCTTGACCAATTAGGGTTTTTAACCAATCTTGTGCATCCAATAGGTGTGTTTGTGTCATTGGATGATCAATTAGGTCATTTTCGTCCTCCCTAGGCTTATTCTATCCAATAAGTTCATTTGTGTCATTAGATGATCAATTAGGTCATTTTCGTCCTCCCTAGGCATATTCTTGTCCAACTAGGGTTTTTAACCAATCTTGTGCATCCAATAACTTCATTTGTGTCATTGGATGATCAATTAGGTCATTTTCGTCCTCCCTAGGCATATTCTTGTCCAACTAGGGTTTTTAACCAATCTTGTGCATCCATTAGGTGTGTTTGTGTCATTGGATGATCAATTAGGTCATTTTCGTCCTCCCTAGGCTTATTCTTGTCCAATTAGAGTTTTTAACCAATCTTGTGCATCCAATAGGTTCATTTGTGTCATTGGATGATCAATTAGGTCATTTTCGTCCTCCCTAGGCATATTCTTCTCCAACTATGGTTTTTAACCAATCTTGTGCATCCAATAGGTGTGTTTGTGTCATTGGATGATCAATTAGGTCATTTT
>JBBPBR010002306.1:0-12159 GCA_037974775.1 Cicer pinnatifidum | reverse complement strand
TGACACAAACACACCTATTGGATGCACAAGATTGGTTAAAAACCCTAATTGGACAAGAATTAGCCTAGGGAGGACGAAAATGACCTAATTGATCATCCAATGACACAAACACACCTATTGGATGCACAAGATTGGTTAAAAAGCCTAATTGGACAAGAATATGCCTAGGGAGGACGAAAATGACCTAAATATTAATTCAATGACACAAACAAACTTATTTGATGCACAAGATTGGTTAAAAACCCTAATTGGACAAGAATAAGCCTAGGGAGGACGAAAATGACCTAATTGATCATCCAATGACACAAACACACCTATTGGATACACGAGATTTGTTAAAAATCCTAATTGGACAAGAATATGCCTAGGGAGGAGGAAAATGACCTAAATATTAATTGAATGACATAAACAAAGTTATTGGATGCACAAGAGTGGTTAAAAACCCTAATTGGACAAGAATAAGCCTTGGGAGGACGAGAATGACCTAATTGATCATCCAAAGACACAAACACACCTATTGGATGCACAAGACTGGTTAAAAACCCTAATTGGACAAGAATATGCCTAGGAAGGACGAAAATGACCTAATTGATCATCCAATGACACAAACACACCTATTGGATGCACAAGATTTGTTAAAAACCCTAGTTGGACAAGAATAAGCCTAGGGAGGACGAATATGACCTAAATGATCATCCAATGACCCAAACACACTTATTGGATGCACAAGATTGGTTAAAAATCCTAATTGGACAAGAATATGCCTAGGGAGGAGGAAAATGACCTAAATATTAATTCAATGACATAAACAAAGTTATTGGATGCACAAGATTGGTTAAAAACCCTAATTGGACAAGAATAAGCCTTGGGAGGACAAAAATGACCTAATTGATCATCCAAAGACACAAACACACCTATTGGATGCACAAGACTGGTTAAAAACCCTAATTGGACAAGAATATGCCTAGGAAGGACGAAAATGACCTAATTGATCATCCAATGACACAAACACATTTATTGGAAGCACAAGATTGGTTAAAAACCCTAATTGGACAAGAATAAGCCTAGGGGGGACGAAAATAACCTAATTGATCATCCAATGACACAAACACACCTATTGGATGCACAAGTTTGGTTAAAAACCCTAATTGGACAAGAATAAGCCTAGGGAGGACGAAAATGACCTAATTGATCATCCAATGACACAAACACACCTATTGGATGCACTAGTTTGGTTAAAAACCCTAATTGGACAAGAATAAGCATAGGGAGGACGAAAATGACCTAATTGATCATCCAATGACACAAACACACCTATTGGATGCACAAGATTGGTTAAAAACCCTAATTGGACAAGAATATGACTAGGGAGGACGAAAATGACCTAATTGATCATCCAATGACACAAACACACCTATTGGATGCACAAGATTGGTTAAAAACCCTATTTGGACATGAATAAGCCTAGGGAGGACGAAAATGACCTAATTGATCATCCAATGACACAAACACACCTATTGGATGCACAAGATTGGTTAAAAACCCTAATTGGACAAGAATAAGCCTAGGGAGGACGAAAATGACCTAATTGATCATCCAATGACACAAACACACCTATTGGATGCACAAGATTGGTTAAAAACTCTAATTGGACAAGAATATGCCTAGGGAGGACGAAAATGACCTAATTGATCATCCAATGACACAAACACACCTATTGGATGCACAAGATTGGTTAAAAACCCTAACTGGACAAGAATATGCCTAAGGAGGACGAAAATGACCTAATTGATCATCCAATGACACAAACACACCTATTGGATGCACAAGATTGGTTAAAAACCCTAATTGGACAAGAATATGCCTAGGGAGGACGAATATGACCTAAATGTTAATCCAATAACACAAATGAACTTATTGGATGCACAAGTTGGTTAAAAACCCTAATTGGACAAGAATAAGCCTAGGGAGAACGAAAATGACCTAAATGTTAATCCAATAACACAACTCAACTTATTGAATGCACAAGATTGGTTAAAAACCCCAATTGGACAAGAATAAGCCTAGGGATGACGAAAATGACGTAATTGATCATCCAATGACACAAACACACCTATTGGATGCACAAGATTGGTTAAAAACCCTAATTGGACAAGAATATGCCTAGGGAGGACGAAAATGACCTAAATGTTAATCCAATGACACAAATGAACTTATTGGATGCACAAGATTGGTTAAAAACCATAATTGGACAAGAATAATCATAGAAAGGACGAAAATGACCTAATTGATCATCCAATGACACAAACACACCTATTGGATGCACAAGATTGGTTAAAAACCCAAATTGGACAAGAATATGCCTAGGGAGGACGAAAATGACCTAAATGTTAATCCAATGAAACAAATGAACTTATTGGATGCACAAGATTGGTTAAAAACCCTAATTGGACAAGAATAAGCCAAGGTTGGACGAAAATAACCTAATTGATCATCCAATGACACAAACACACCTATTGGATGCACAAGATTGGTTAAAAACCCTAATTGGACAAGAATATGCCTAGGGAGGACGAAAATGACCTAAATGTTAATCCAAAGACACAAATGAACTTATTGGATGCACAACATTGCTTAAAAACCCTAATTGGACAAGAGTAAGCCTAGGAAGGGCGAAAATAACCTAATTGATCATCCAATGACACAAACACACCTATTGGATGCACAAGATTGGTTAAAAACCCTAATTGGACAAGAATATGCCTAGGGAGGACGAAAATGACCTAAATATTAATTCAATGACACAAACAAAGTTATTGGATGCACAAGATTGGTTAAAAACCCTAATTGGACAAGAATAAGCCTAGGGAGGACGTAAAAGACCTAATTGATCATCCAATGACACAAACACACCTATTGGATGCACAAGATTGGTTAAAAACCCTAATTGGACAAGAATATGCCTAGGGAGGACGAAAATGACCTAATTGATCATCCAATGACACAAACAAACCTATTGGATGAACAATATTGGTTAAAAACCCTAATTGGACAAGAATAAGCCTAGGGAGGACGAAAATGACCTAATTGATCATCCAATGACACAAACACACCTATTGGATGCACAAGATTGGTTAAAAACCCTAATTGGACAAGAATATGCCTAGGGAGGACGGAAATGTCCTCATTGATCATCCAATGACACAAATGAACTTATTGGATGCACAATATTAGTTAAAAACCCTAATTGGACAAGAATATGCCTAGGGAGGACGAAAATGACCTAAATATTAATTCAATGACACAAACAAAGTTATTGGATGCACAAGATTGGTTAAAAACCCTAATTGGACAAGAATAAGCCTAGGGAGGACGAAAATGACCTAATTGATCATCAATTGACACAAACACACCTATTGGATGCAAAAGATTGGTTAAAAACCCTAATTGGACAAGAATAAGCCTAGGGAGGACGAAAATGACCTAATTGATCATCCAATGACACAAACACACCTATTGGATGCACAAGATTGGTTAAAAACCCTAATTGGACAAGAATAAGCCTAGGGAGGACGAAAATGACCTAATTGATCATCCAATGACACAAACACACCTATTGGATGCACAAGATTGGTTTAAAACCCTAGTTGGACAAGAATATGCCTAGTGAGGACGAAAATGACCTAATTGATCATCCAATGACACAAACACACTTATTGGATGCACATGATTGGTTAAAAACCCTAATTGGAAAAGAATAAGCCTAGGGAGGACGAAAATGACCTAATTGATCATCCAATGACACAAACACACCTATTGGATGCACAAGATTGGTTAAAAACCCTAATTGGACAAGAATAAGCCTAGGGAGGACGAAAATGACCTAATTGATCATCCAATGACACAAACACACCTATTGGATGCACAAGATTGGTTGAAAACCCTAATTGGACAAGAATAAGCCAGGGGAGGAAGAAAATGACCTAATTTATTATCCAATGACAAAAACACACATATTGGATGCACAAGATTGGTTAAAAACCCTAATTGGACAAGAATAAGCCTATGGAGGACGAAAATGACCTAATTGATCATCCAATGACACAAACACACCTATTGGGTGCACAAGATTGTTTGAAAACCCTAATTGGACAAGAATATGCCTAGGGAGGACGAAAATGACCTAAATATTAATTCAATGACACAAACAAAGTTATTGGATGCACAAGATTGGTTAAAAACCCTAATTGGACAAGAATAAGCCTAGGGAGGACGAAAATGACCTAATTGATCATCCAATGACACAAACACACCTATTGGATGCACAAGATTGGTTAAAAACCCTAATTAAACAAGAATATGCCTAGGGAGGATGAAAATGACCTAAATATTAATTCAATGACACAAACAAAGTTATTGGATGCACAAGATTGGTTAAAAATCCTAATTGGATAAGAATAAGCTTAGGGAAGACGAAAATGACTTAATTGATCATCCAATGACACAAACACACCTATTGGATGCACAAGATTGGTTAAAAACCCTAATTGGACAAGAATATGCCTAGGGAGGACGAAAATGACCTAAATATTAATTCAATGACACAAACAAAGTTATTGGATGCACAAGATTGGTTAAAAACCCTAATTGGACAAGAATAAGCCTAGGGAGGACGAAAATGACCTAATTGATCATCCAATGACACAAACACACCTATTGGATGCACAAGATTGGTTAAAAACCCTAATTGGACAAGAATATGCCTAGGGAGGACGAAAATGACCTAAATATTAATTCAATGACACAAACAAAGTTATTGGATGCACAAGATTGGTGAAAAACCCTAATTGGACAAGAATAAGCCTAGGGGGAACGAAAATGACCTAATTGATCATCCAATGACACAAACACACCTATTGGATGCACAAGATTGGTTAAAAACCCTAATTGGACAAGAATATGCCTAGGGAGGACGAAAATGACCTAAATATTAATTCAATGACACAAACAAAGTTATTGGATGCACAAGATTGGTTAAAAACCCTAATTGGACAAGAATAAGCCTAGGGAGGACGAAAATGACCTAATTGATCATCCAATGACACAAACACACCTATTGGATGCACAAGATTGGTTAAAAACCCTAATTGGACAAGAATATGCCTAATGAGGACGAAAATGACCTAAATATTAATTCAACGACACAAACAAAGTTATTGGATGCACAAGATTGGTTAAAAACCCTAATTGGACAAGAATAAGCCTAGGGAGGACGAAAATGACCTAATTGATCATCCAATGACACAAACACACCTATTGGATGCACAAGATTGGTTAAAAACCCTAATTGGACAAGAATATGCCTAGGGAGGACGAAAATGACCTAATTGATAATCCAATGACACAAACACACCTATTGGATGTACAAGATTGGTTAAAAACCATAATTGGACAAGAATAAGCCTAGGGAGGACGAAAATGACCTAATTGATCATCCAATGACACAAACACACCTATTGGATGCACAAGATTGGTTAAAAACCCTAATTGGACAAGAATAAGCCTAGGGAGGACGAAAATGACCTAATTGACATCCAATGACACAAACACACCTATTGGATGCACAAGATTGGTTAAAAACCCTAATTGGACAAGAATATGCCTAGGGAGGACGAAAATGACCTAAATATTAATTCAATGACACAAACAAAGTTATTGGATGCACAAGATTGGTTAAAAACCCTAATTGGACAAGAATAAGCCTAGGGAGGACGAAAATGACCTAATTGATCATCCAATGACACAAACACACCTATTGGATGCACAAGATTGGTTAAAAACCCTAATTGGACAAGAATATGCCTAGGGAGGACGAAAATGACCTAAATATTAATTCATTGACACAAACAAACTTATTGGATGCACAAGATTGGTTAAAAACCCTAATTGGACAAGAATAAACCTAGGGAGGACGAAAATGACCTAATTGATCATCAAATGACACAAACACACCTATTGGATGCACAAGATTGGTTAAAAACCCTAATTGGACAAGAATAAGCCTAGGGAGGAAGAAAATGACCTAATATATCATCCAATGACACAAACACACCTATTGGATGCACAAGATTGGTTAAAAACGCTAATTGGACAAGAATAAGCCTAGGGAGGACGAAAATGACCTAATTGATCATCCAATGACACAAACACACCTATTGGATGCACAAGATTGGTTAAAAACCCTAATTGGACAAGAATAAGCATAGGGAGGACAAAAATGACCTAATTGATCATCCAATGACACAAACACACCTATTGGATGCACAAGATTGGTTAAAAACCCTAATTGGACAAGAATAAGCCTAGGGAGAACGAAAATGACCTAATTGATCATCCAATGACACAAACACACCTATTGGATGTACAAGATTTGTTAAAAACCCTAATTGGACAAGAATAAGCCTAGGGAGGACGAAAATGACCTAATTGATCATCCAATGACACAAACACACCTATTGGATGCACAAGATTGGTTAAAAACCCTAATTGGACAAGAATATGCCTAGGGAGGACGAAAATGACCTAAATATTAATTCAATGAAACAAACAAACTTATTGGATGCACAAGATTGGTTAAAAACCCTAATTGGAGAAGAATAAGCCTAGGGAGGACGAAAATGACCTAATTGATCATCCAATGACACAGACACACCTATTGGAAGCACAAGATTGATAAAAAACCCTAATTGGACAAGAATATGCCTAGGGAGGACGAAAATGACCTAAATGTTAATCCAATGACACAAATGAACTTATTGGATGCACAAGATTGGTTAAAAACCCTAATTGGACAAGAATAAGCCTAGGGAGGACGAAAATGACCTAATTGATCATCCAATGACACAAACACACCTATTGGATGCACAAGATTGGTTAAAAACCCTAATTGGACAAGAATATGCCTAGGGAGGACGAAAATGACCTAAATATTAATTCAATGACACAAACAAAGTTATTGGATGCACAAGATTGGTTAAAGACCCTAATTGGACAAGAATAAGCCTAGGGAGGAGGAAAATGACCTGATTGATCATCCTATGACACAAATAAACTTATTGGATGCACAAGAATGGTTAAAAACCTAATTCGACAATAATAAGCCTAGGGAGAATGAAAATGACCTAAATGTTAATCCAATGACACAACTCAACTTATTGGATGCACAAGATTGGTTAAAAACCCTAATTGGACAAGAATAAGCCTAGGGAGGACGAAAATGACCTAATTGATCATCCAATGACACAAACACACCTATTGGATGCACAAGATTGGTTAAAAACCCTAATTGGATAAGAATATGCCTAGGGAGGACGAAAATGACCTAATTGATCATCCAATGACACAAACACACCTATTGGATGCACAAGATTGGTTAAAAACACTAATTTGACAAGAATATGCCTAGGGAGGACGAAAATGACCTAAATATTAATTCAACACAAATGAACTTATTGGATGCGCAAGATGGGTTAAAAACCCTGATTGGTCGAGAATAAGCCTAGGGAGGACGAAAATGACCTAAATGTTAATCCAATGACACAAGTCAACTTATTGGATGCACAAGATTGGTTAAAAACCCTAATTGGACAAGAATAAGCCTAGGGAGGACGAAAATGACCTAATTGATCATCCAATGACACAAACACACGTATTGGATGCACAAGATTGGTTAAAAACCCTAATTGGACAAGAATATGCCTAAGGAGGACGAAAATGACCTAAATATTTATTCAATGACATAAACAAACTTATTGGATGAACAAAATTGGTTAAAAACCCTAATTGGACAAGAATATGCCTAGGGAGGACGAAAATGACCTAATTGATCATCCAATGACACAAACACACCTATTGGATGCACAAGATTGGTTAAAAACCCTAATTGGACAAGAATATGCCTAGGGAGGACGAAAATGACCTAAATATTAATTCAATGACATAAACAAACTTATTGGATGAACAAAATTGGTCAAAAACCCTAATTGGACAAGAATATGCCTAGGGAGGACGAAAATGACCTAATTGATCATCCAATGACACAAACACACCTATTGGATGCACAAGATTGGTTAAAAACCCTAATTGGACAAGAATATGCCTAGGGAGGACGAAAATGACCTAAATATTAATTCAATGACATAAACAAACTTATTGGATGAACAAAATTGGTTAAAAACCCTATTGGACAAGAATATGCCTAGGGAGGACGAAAATGACCTAATTGATCATCCAATGACACAAACACACCTATTGGATGCACAAGATTGGTTAAAAACCCTAATTGGACAAGAATATGCCTAGGGAGGACGAAAATGACCTAAATATTAATTCAATGAAAAAAACAAACTTATTGGATGCACAAGATTGGTTAAAAACCCTAATTGGACAAGAATATGCCTAGGGAGGACGAAAATGACCTAATTGATCGTCCAATGACACAAACACACCTATTGGATGCACAAGATTGGTTAAAAACCCTAATTGGACAAGACTAAGCCTAGGCAGGACGAAAATGACCTAATTGATCATCCAATGACACAAACACACCTATTGGATGCACAAGATTCATTAAAAACCCTAATTGGACAAGAATAAGCCTAGGGAGGACGAAAATGACCTAATTGATCATCCAATGACACAAACACACCTATTGGATGCACAAGATTGGTTAAAAACCCTAATTGGACAAGAATATGCCTAGGGAGGACGAAAATGACCTAAATATTAATTCAATGACACAATCAAAGTTATTGGATGCACAAGATTGGTTAAAAACCCTAATTGGACAAGAATAAGCCTAGGGAGGACGAAAATGACCTAATTGATCATCCAATGACACAAACACACCTAGTGGATGCACAAGATTGGTTAAAAACCCTAGTTGGACAAGAATATGCCTAGGGAGGACGAAAATGACCTAATTGATCATCCAATGACACAAATGAACTTATTGGATGCACAAGATTGGTTAAAAACCCTAATTGGACAATAATAAGCCAAGGGAGGACGAAAATGACCTAATTGATCATCCAATGACACAAACACACCTATTGGATGCACAACATTGGTTCAAAACCCTAATTGGACAAGAATAAGTCTAGGGAGGACGAAAATGACCTAATTGATCATCCAATGACACAAACACACCAATTGCATGCACAAGATTGGTTAAAAACCCTAATTGGACAAGAATATGCCTAGGGAGGACGAAAATGACCTAAATGTTAATCCAATGACACAAATGAACTTATTGGATGCACCAGATTGGTTTAAAACCCTAATTGGACAAGAATATGCCTAGGGAGGACGAAAATGACCTAAATATTAATTCAATGACACAAACAAAGTTATTGGATGCACAAGATTGGTTAAAAACCCTAATTGGACAAGAATAAGCCTAGGGAGGACGAAAATGACCTAATTGATCATCCAATGACACAAACACACCTATTGGAAGCACAAGATTGGTTAAAAACCCTAATTGGACAAGAATATGCCTAGGGAGGACGAAAATGACCTAACTGTTAATTCAATGACACAAACAAAGTTATTGGATGCACAAGATTGGTTAAAAACCCTAATTGGACAAGAATAAGCCTAGGGAGGACGAAAATGACCTAAATATTAATTCAATGACACAAACAAAGTTATTGGATGCACAAGATTGGTTAAAAACCCTAATTGGACAAGAATAAGCCTAGGGAGGACGAAAATGACCTAATTGATCATCCAATGACACAAACACACCTATTGGAAGCACAAGATTGGTTAAAAAACCTAATTGGACAAGAATATGCCTAGGAAGGACGAAAATGACCTAAATGTTAATCCAATGACACAAATGAACTTATTGGATGGACAAGATTGGTTAAAAATCCTAATTGGACGAGAATAAGCCTAGGGAGGACGAAAATGACCTAATTGATCATCCAATGACACAAACACACCTATTGGATGCACAAGATTGGTTAAAAACCCTAATTGGACAAGAATATGCCTAGGGAGGACGAAAATGACCTAAATATTAATTCAATGACACAAATGAACTTATTGGATGCACAAGATTGGTTAAAAACCCTAATTGGACAAGAATAAGTCTAGGGAGGATGAAAATGACCTAATTGATCATCCAATGACACAAACACACCTATTGGAAGCACAAGATTGGTTAAAATTCCTAATTGGACAAGAATATGCCTAGGGAGGACGAAAATGACCTAAATATTAATTCAATGACACAAACAAAGTTATTGGATGCACAAGATTGGTTAAAAACCCTAATTGGACAAGAATAAGCCTAGGGAGGACGAAAATGACCTAATTGATCATCCAATGACACAAACACACCTATTGGATGCACAAGATTGGTTAAAAACCCTAATTGGACAAGAATATGCCTAGGGAGGACGAAAATGACCTAAATATTAATTCAATGACACAAACAAAGTTATTGGATGCACAAGATTGATTAAAAACCCTAATTTGACAAGAATAAGTCTAGGTAGGACGAAAATGACCTAATTGATCATCCAATGACACAAACACACCTATTGGATGCACAAGATTGGTTAAAAACCCTAATTGGACATGAATAAGCCTAGGGACGACGAAAACGACCTAATTGATCATCCATTGACACAAACACACCTATTGGATGAACAAGATTGGTTAAAAACCCTAATTGGACAAGAATAAGCCTAGGGAGGACGAAAATGACCTAATTGATCATCCAATGACACAAACACACCTATTGGATGCACAAGATTGGTTAAAAACCCTAATTGGACAAGAATATGCCTAGGGAGGACGAAAATGACCTAAATATTAATTCAATGACACAAACAAAGTTATTGGATGCACAAGATTGGTTAAAAACCCTAATTGGACAAGAATATGCATAGGGAAGACGAAAATGACCTAAATATTAATTCAATGACACAAACAAAGTTATTGGATGCACAAGATTGGTTAAAAATCCTAATTGCACAAGAATAACCCTAGGGAGGACGAAAATGACCTAATTGATCATCCAATGACACAAACACACCTATTGGATGCACAAGATTGGTTAAAAACCCTAATTGGACAAGAATAAGCCTAGGGAGGAAGAAAATGACCTAATATATCATCCAATGACACAAACACACCTATTGGATGCACAAGATTGGTTAAAAACCCTAATTGGACAAGAATAAGCCTAGGGGGGACGAAAATGACCTAATTGATCATCCAATGACACAAACACACCTATTGGATGCACAAGTTTGGTTAAAAACCCTAATTGGACAAGAATAAGCCTAGGGAGGACGAAAATGACCTAATTGATCATCCAATGACACAAACACACCTATTGGATGCACTAGTTTGGTTAAAAACCCTAATTGGACAAGAATAAGCATATGGAGGACGAAAATGACCTAATTGATCATCCAATGACACAAACACACCTATTGGATTCACAAGATTGGTTAAAAACTCTAATTGGACAAGAATAAGCCGAAGGAGGACGAAAAAGACCTAATTGATCATCAAATGACACAAACACACCTATTGGATGCACAAGATTGGTTAAAAACCCTAGTTGGACAAGAATATGCCTAGGGAGGACGAAAATGGCCTAATTGATCATCCAATGACACAAATGAACCTATTGGATGCACAAGAATTGTTAAAAACCCTAATTGGACAAGAATATGCCTAGGGAGGACGAAAATGACCTAAATGTTAATCCAATGACACAAATGAACTTATTGGATGCACAAGATTGGTTAAACACCCTAATTGGACAAGAATATGCCTAGGGAGGACGACAATGACCTAATTGATCATCCAATGACACAAACACATTATTGGATACACAAGAATGGTTAAAAACCCTAATTGGACAAGAATAAGCATAGGGAGGACGAAAATGACCTAATTGATCATCCAATGACACAAACACACCTATTGGATGCACAAGAATTGTTAAAAACCCTAATTGGACAAGAATATGCCTAGGGAGGACGAAAATGACCTAAATGTTAATCCAATGACACAAATGAACTTATTGGATGCACAAGATTGGTTAAAAACCCTAATTGGACAAGAATAAACCTA